>JARKHS020004288.1:0-119855 GCA_030143305.2 Amblyomma americanum
CAGAAGGGAAGTGGCCAATCTTGCTGCCGCATCGTTTCAGCTACCGGAAATCGCCGCTGTGATTTTCAAGTTCCCGCTCCCCGTGCTAACACCCTTAATTACCACAACTCCTTCCTTCCCCACAACGGGTCTTCCTCCTCGTAGTTAAGGACCTATTTAAACGCCGCCAATAATGAACGCTTTGTCTAGGAGAATGCAAGTCATCCTATCGACACGTTGTCAAGCGCCCAGAGGCATTGTTCACTTGCACTGTTCACTTCGTGTTACCTGTATATTTACTATGCCAACGACTTGCGGGCCAGGGGGCGGCGTGCGCGGCCACCCGCAGTACACGAGAGGCTACTGCTGCAATTGTGTTTGCCTTTAAGCATATAAGTTCTAATATCCGGCAACTTGTTTCATGTACACCTTCTCGCATTCGCGCCACTCTCATCCACGAGTGATCCGATACTCGACCAGCTCGGACCTTCTCGGAGCGAGACATCATGTACAATCAGCTAAAAATTAGTAGAAGAAAAATGGCAAGCATAGTACTGTTTTAAAATTTTATTACGTTACCTAGTAGCGGCGGCTGCGTTTTTATGGAGGAAAAACGCTAAGGCGCCCGTGTGCTGTGCGATGTCAGTGCACGTTAAAGATCCCCAGGTGGTCGAAATTATTCCGGAGCCCTCCACTACGGCACCGCCATCTTCCCTTCTTCTTTCACTCCCTCCTTTATCCCTTCCCTTACGGCGCGGTTCAGGTGTCCAACGATATACGAGACAGATACTGCGCCATTTCCTTTCCCCAAAAAACCAATTATTATTATTACCTAGTAGATTAGGAGAAGAGACTAATGAATACAGGAGGGGTCTGCCTGGTTGTTAGCCTAGCACGCTACTCCAGCCTAATAGATCATCGATGTATTGGCTAATGAGATGATGACACGATCGGATTTCATCATTTTTTAGCTATGCGCGTCTTAGCTGAGGAGGTAGCTTAGATGGAACTTTAGCTATACATCAATCTTGTAATTACTCATTAGCGTCTACCCAAGCGCAGCCACACAGCTGCGAAGGAAAGCTATACAGCTTCCGCAGAAATATCCGAGAAACCTATTGAAACATTACAATGTCATTTACACTTCAAATAGTTGATCAATTCGCTCTCGACCTGCGATATGATAACCTTCCCGGTTAGCACTGTTGGTAGAGCGACTGTCCCGTTATGTCGGTGGTCCTGGTTTGGAACTCTGAACCAGGACGAAATTTTTTTCAACTGCGAAGATTTTGTGCCACTGTATTGCTTTCCTTTGTAGCCGTACGACTGCGCTTTGGTAGTAATGACTAATCACTTCCTTATTACAAATCGTCTCCACCTGGGGGATTCCTCTTAGCATTAATAATAATAATAATAATTGGTTTTGGGGGAAAGGAAATGGCGCAGTATCTGTCTCATATATCATTGGACACCTGAACCGCGCCGTAAGGGCAGGGACAATGGAGGGAGTGAAAGAAGAAGGAAGAGAGAGGTGCCGTAGTGGAGGGCTCCGGAATAATTTCGACCACCTGGGGATCTTTAACGTGCACTGACATCGCACAGCACACGGGCGCCTTAGCGTTTTTCCTCCATAAAAACGCAGCCGCCGCGGTCGGGTTCGAACCCGGGAACTCCTTAGCATTGGACCGAATTTAGCTATCTTGCATATAGACTTTTCCGTCATATATCTCCCCGTTCCCACGTACACGCTTAAATAATCTTCACCCAAAGTAAGTCCAAGGAATCACGTTGTATTTATTTTTAAAGGGACAGCCTACTGTCGGAGACAAGTATAAAAATGTTGGCACATTTTGATAGATCTCACCCTATGGTGGCAATTACGAGGCAGAACCCAGAGTCAGGGTTGCAGACGTCATCTACCATGAGAAAGCGAAACTAACTAACTTCGGAAAACAAAAAGGTTTTAGAGTGTTCTTTTGTGTTACTCAGCGCCACAGCCGCGTAATCGTTCATTTGGGAAAAGAGATTTAGATTGCGGCAAGAGAAATTCAGCCAATAAAGCTCAGTAGACTCTCCGTTTAAGTCAGCGCAATCGGCTTCATTTTGATTGCGCGGTCGATACTTTCTTTTGTTTATTGGACTGCACCACAAACACACCTTCTGAAGAAATTAGAGACATATAGCCGTTCTGTAGCGCCTGACTCCACACTCTAAACCCAGATACGCCTATAAAGGGAGAGCGATTTCTTTTCTACGCTGCTGTGGAAGAGCAGCCTGGGTGTCTCAAACCCCACCCGTGGCTGCTTTTAAGACAGGTACCCACCTGCATATGGGAGTAAGAAGGGAGTAAGCGTTCCCCTAAGGAAGGGAGTGTGCTAAAAGACAGCTTACACCTTTTTTTTTTACTCCGTTCTGTTTAGAGTGCAGGCACGCGTGATGAACCGCAGACGTCGGCGGGCTCTGCGCCCTGGGGCATAAAAAAAAACGATCGAGATAGTTCCCGTCCTTACCATATTCGTTGTGAGAACTTATGAGCATGACAAGTACGTGGCATGATTCCGCTTCTAGATGATGTCAGGACGGCGCGAAAACAACAAGGACAAAAGAGGCACAAGAACACAACAGGACAGTGGTCCTGTTGTGTTCTTGTGCCTAACTGTCCTGTTGTCTTCTTGGTCTCTTTTGTCCTTGTGTTTTCGCACCGTCCTGACATCATCTAGAAGCTATGCACCAACTAGCCCAAACCAAAGTACTTCATGTACTCCGCTCTCTCAAAGGCGCAGTATCCCAACTTCCGGTTAAGCAGCGCCACATATGAGTGGAATAGGCGAAGTTTTTGAGAACAGATAACACAATAACAAGAAGCCTTTAACATTTGTTCTGTAGCACAAAAGCCTGGCAAATTAACGAATTTTGCTCCACAATCTTTCCCGTTTTATTGTTTCTGCTAGTGGAAAGTGGCGATGACACATCACTAGATGTGATAATGTTGCAGGGTCCTCGCAGCATCTGGAAATCTTAAATGGCTGCTATGCATATTAATGAGGATACTAGGCCTTTGAGGTCTTACTTCCAAGAATCCATCAGCAACGCCATCGAAATGCTCAATTGAAGCTATGTGAAACAGAATGGCTTCCAAGAATGGAAGCCTTAATTCATTAGACGATTTTTAACATTTCATCAGGAAATGTCATCCATCGCTGGGCAATTTTGTCTCGTCTGACGTCACTTCTTGTTTCGCCAGTTTAGCAATAAAGTTAAAAAAGCGTTTTTTGCCGCAGTGGAAATGGAATGCGCTTTTGAACTCGTAAGATAGCAGTTGTAATCCTCTTGCTGAAAAAATCTCCCTTGTCTTTTTTCACGCCTAGGATTTAACTGTGCGCAAATTATTTACAATCCTCCCTGGGTGTGGCTAACATTTTAGGTTCGATAATCAGATGCGTTTCAGCCAAAAGTGCCATGTCAAAGGCTTTGAGACAAGCTATGGGACGAAACCGGAAGTTGCGGTACTGAGCTTTTCAAAGAACGGAGCTTGGTATTGCGTAAGTCTCTAGAACTCGCTCACATATTGATCAGAAAGTCTGCAAACTTGCAAAGAGAGGAAAGGAAGGGGGTAATAAAACAAAACAGTTCTGCTCGGAGGGAAAATTATTTATCGCATTATGTATAATTTACCACCCAGTCACTAGTATTTCCGAATGTGTCAGAAACATGCATGCTCGTGCGCAACTATTTATGAAAACAGATATCGGTTTCCATCGGCAGTTTATTTCAAACCGTTGTCACAACGCACGCAGCTGTCCGAAAACAAAAGTTCAGGGAGACCCTGGCGACGCGGAAGCGTTTTTTGAAAAGTGAACGTGCAGCTTGAGCGAACCCAAAGGCCGGCATTTCTTAATTATGGCATCAAAATGAGTAAAATAGTTGTCGGAAATGCAATTTTTTTAATTTGATCGCTTTTCTTCTTTGAGGGTCCTAATTATTTGAGATATAACTGGTAATCTTATCGCAAGAAACAGACCCAAAAAATGCTCTCCTCACTAACACCACAACATAAAAATAAAAATAAAACTGAGCGACTATTCTCTTCTTTCCCCGGGGTAAAATGGCATATAGAACATATGAGAAGATCTTTTCCGAAAACAGCCAAATTCAGAATTCGAAACTAAGTCAACCTTTGCGTCAATAGAAAAGTTCATCCGTAGATCTTAAAATTTGCAAAATGGTGGTGTGAAAATCAAATGTGGCCAGTAGCGCTTAGAAAAAACTTCGCGCAAATCATGTATGAAATCAAAAATGAGCCATATCTTGCTTATGCATGAATCAAGATGGGCCAAATCCACTCGTGAGAGCCTTAAGTGTCAGCTTGAGCCTAATAAGTCGGACTGCATCTAGCGCGGTTTCATTTATTCCTACCCCAGCGCTACTTTCTCATCAATTGTGAAGGCAATGAAAATATCGGCGGAAGATCTGAATTCACAAGGCGCCGATAACCACGAGCCAGATTATTAGCCGTGTTGCCGATGAAGCAAGGATGCACCTCTGCTGGAGTGAAAGTCAAAACGTTTTGTTGGGCTACTCGACAGTGGCTTTCTGTATTCCCTATTACAAACGAAGTACCAGAGGCAGAGAAGGAACAATACTAACAGTTGTCCTGTCGTTGTTTCGGCGTTGTTGTGGTTTTAGATCACATGCGACATAATCAGCAAGAATGATGTAAGGGCGGCCATGCAGAGGCTATTCATCAAGAGATGAAAGCGAAATTATATTTACAACTATACAAATTTGAGCGTTGAGGACGGAAATATACAGAAGCATATAATGCGCAGCACGAAGGAGAAGACCCCAATAAAAGGCTCCGGCTGCCTTACATGAAAAAAAAAAAATGCTCCAGCAATACCCGTTGGGAAATTCGCCACGTTCGGCATCCTGTTCATTATTGTGTGATTATTTATGAACCGAATCAAGCCCTACTATTTGAACAAATATTACTGAGAAATAAATTTTGATTAAATTATTTCTATCCTTCTCTAATTCGTGCTTGCTTTGTTTATTGAAAAAATGTTGTTTTTCTTTCCTTTTTTGTACTTCAAAGAGAAGGGATCCACTAACACAACTGGCGCCCGTAAATGCGCAGAATTCTTTAACCCCATTCATCATTCTGATCAGCATTAAGGAAATGCTATAACTGACAAGACAAAGGGCGGGCAATGTCAAGCAAATAAATATGCACACACAGAACGTTGCTCAATATACATTAACGTGATTATTATTTCACATTTATAGTTTTAATTTTAAGGTCGTTAAAATGATTCCACTCTTCATTTTTCTTTTACATTGAGGGTAAAGGTGAGAGACGAAGTTTATTTTGCACGATGATGTCATAAGATCTGAGAAAACATCTCAACATCTACCATGGGAGGATTAGGTCACTTTTTGGATTTATATTTTCGCTTATTTCACTTTCGTCACACACAATTGCATCGCAACCATAAACTGGTCTTTGTATTTGTATATATACCACAACTCTGCCCACAGTCGAACACCTCCGTGTGCTTAGATATCGACTACTCTATTTCAATGAGTATCGCGCAACCGGCCGAGATGAGGGTGATATGCGCTTGTCTTCTCGTTATAACGTTCTTCAATGTCATAATTGGTTGGTTGGTTGGTTTAATAATTGGTTTTTTGGGGAAAGGAAATGGCGCAGTATCTGTCTCGTATATCGTTGGACACCTGAACCACGCCGTAAGGGAAGGGATAAACGAGGGAGTGAAAGAAGAAAGGAAGAAAGAGATGCCGTAGTGGAGGGCTCCGGAATAATTTTGACCACCTGGGGATCATCTCCGAGTAAGTAAAACAGAAGTCATTGCATTTCAGTTCCCACAATTTTGTTTTACCGCACGAAATGAAAAACTTTAACATTTAATGATCGCTGCCAGGGAAATTGCTGCTAGGGAACCGGTGCTAGGTAAATATCTTACGTGAACAATTTCAGAATGACACTGCATGAAGCAATGAATGGAAGTGTATGCTGTGTGCTGGTACAACAATGCAGTGTCGCCACAAGCAGCGTCCGAGGATTTTTCAGCAAGACATTGCAAATCTTCCTTCGAGTGGAGTGTCGTGTTTATTTACAAGCACAACAATACACTTTTCAATCTCCGCCTGACTCCTAAGCGTTCGCAGAGCAATTAACCACTATGCGCCAAAAACAGGCCATTAATAAAGAGGGCTGTTCTGCGTCTCAACTAGCCTGAAAAGAAGAACGCAGGTCTGCCCGCATTATTGAGGCTGGATTCGTAATTCAGTTAAGTCTGTAACTGAAAATTTAAAGTATCTTTATAGAAGCATACCATGCGCTGCGTGTTTCTGGCGCTACAATTATTCATTATTTTCGTGGCTCTGTTCATTTCAGAGCTGGACGTTTCGCAGGAGGTCACGGTAATTCGCCCCATCAAATGCAATCCGCTGCCCAGCAGAGCACAAGGAATCACGTAAACTGATTTTTATTTCTAAAGCATGAAATACATTTAACTCGAACTTGAGCATTCGAACAATCGAACCCATTGTATCACCGGTGGGTGCCGCCGGGTACCCACCGGGGATACAATGGGTACAAGCTTCCCCCTGGTCTGGTGCTCGGCTTATTTAGGGTGAAATGCTTGAGAGATTAAATTCAATTCAATTCGTTTATTTTTCAGAGTGGTACAAACACAAACTTTGAATGGTCCCCTGTACTAAAAGTTGCACTAAGCAACTTGACGACGGCCCAGGGGCCACCTTACAAGACAGCAGTCGACGCAGATTATCAACAAAAGAAAGAAAACCGCACTCATCAAAGGTCACACTGAAAATATATGGGCTATAAAGCAGGTCTCAAAACGAAACAAACAGTGAGACAAAAAGAAAAAAATCATGATATGATACGGAAACACATGGTCAAAGGACAATTAGTCAGTTTAAAACCAAAGCAAGATACATCAAATCAGGGTGACGCGTAAGAGTTCAGTTGAGGTTACAGAAATAATTTTTACATTCTTTCTTAGATGGAAAAAATTTCTTGGGATATTTGTTTAGAAGTGATGGAACATTATGCTTTAATGACTGAAACTTGTTTTGGGTGCGGAAATAGGGAACTAGCCAGTGTGGGGGGTTTCTAGTGGATACATCTATTGTTCGCTGTTGTAATGTTGCAACAGTTTTAAGAAAATTTGCAGATTCAACGGACGAAAAATAAAGCCGGTTTAAGAGTTGATATTCATAACTGTGCAGAAAACGAATGATCCCATACTTCGGAAATAGGTTGTTTGTAGATGTGTGCGTTCCAACATTTGCCACATAATGCAAGACTTTCTTCTGGAGCACATTAATTTTATCAATATTTCTTTTTGTTGTTGAGCTCCAGACAAGACTGCAATAATTTATGCGGGGTGCAAATAACGCTTGGTACAACTGGAGTTTAACTCTTTCAGGAATGAGGTTTCTGCAGCAGGACAGAGTGCCTGCAACAGTAGACAGCTTCTTGCAGACGTGATTAATGTGGTGATCCCAGTTTAGGTGAGAATTAAAAGTAACGCCAAGAACCTTATGCTCATCTACTATTGTTATGTCTTTATTCTTATAATTGATCTTATTTTGCAGTGTGAAAACTTTATTTCTTGGTCTAAATAGTAAAACCTTAGTCTTAGTGGGATTGATTACTATGCAGTTAGTGTGGGACCACCCTGATAGTGATTCAAGCGTTCGGTTGCACTGCAGAGCTAAATCGTTTGGATCTTCACCCTTAAAAAGAATGCTACTGTCATCAGCATATATAAACCATTTAGCTGACTGATTAATAAGAACTATATCATTAATATATAGATTAAATAATAGCGGGCCTAAAACACTACCTTGTGGTACTCCGGTTTGTAGGGGCAGCACAGACGACTCAACATTATGTATACGAACGCAGTGGACCCTGTCTTTCAAGTATGACATAATTAAATTGAGGGGTCCACCCTGTATTCCATACTGTGATAACTTACCTAACAAGACATTGTGGTTGAGGGAGTCGAAAGCTTTACTGAAGTCAATGAACAGACCAAGAGTAAAAAGACCACGAGTAAAAAGACCAAGAGTAAAAAGACTTCTACTCAAGGTGGGGTCAAAGACCCCACCTTGAGTAGAAGAAGCAACCTTGTGCCATGGCGCTCTTTGGCCTCAGATGCCCTTGCGCCATAAAAATTCGTCATCATCATCATCATCATTATCCTGAACTCGCGGCGAAATCGACGCCTAAATGAGCGCCGAAACCCAATCCACTACCAAATGCTTCCAAGACAGATATTTCGGTCTGAATTGTGTACAGGAAACTTGTGCTTTCCCTGTGGTTCGAGCGGAATTCCAACCAGCGCCAGCGCAAGTGAAGCAGCTTCGTACTCCGACGCCTCAAACCGCCCAGCCAACGCCGGAGCAATGCTCGGCATGTGCTGTAATCGGTATACAACACAGACGGCGCCACTTACTAGCGACCAAATTGCCTTATGTGTAACAAATATCGCCACTTTAAGTGCCTTGAGAGCTGTGGCGTCAAAAATTGGAGAGAACACTTAAGCTCCGCCTTAAGGGTTTGACGCGATATAGCATATAGGGGTTACACTTTCCATTCTGAGCAGTTTGACACCTTGGAACGCATTTTTATTTTTCTTCAATTGTTTCAATTAATCAATTGACTAATTCAGACTAATTTTTTAATTAGCATCATCAAGCATTGGCTTTTCATTCTGAGCCTTTTGACGCCTTTGAACCCCTTTTTCCAATTTTTCATTTTTTTCATTTCATTAATTAATTAATTACAATTATTTCATTAACTCATCATTGCCTATCACAAATCCATCAATAGTCAATCACTAGAACTACAAATTACCATGATACAGTCTTTTTTTTTTACGCAGCCTCCGCTTATTTCCGACAGGCGGTGCCGACTAGGCCGACGGCTTTTCGACCGACCAAGCTGTATATTACGCTATCGCGCAAACCACAAGGACTGTATACGTCATCGAACTGACACAAGAAAAGAAGGTCATAGATAATCCTCCGTGTCGTCGTCATTCTGTATCAGTTAGTGCTGCGCTTATAAATCTCCATCTGGAGACTGTGTTGCAGCTGTTAAATGAAGCCGAGTGAGTCAGTATATATCGGAAACGTCTTCTAGACGGACGACGCTGCGCACATTTGAAGCCGGAGTAAAAAATTAAATAGAAATGCACACTACGATTACGATACTCAGTAATGCGTTATTACAGCGCATCTGTTGTGCGTGATTCCTGATTGAGTGAGAAAGTTTTGTTATTTTTATGCTTATTGAACTACACATTTATTTAGACATCGCACATATTTTCTAGTTAATTTCTTAATTTGTGAAAACTTCTTGAAAAAGTTGTAGCATCTTTTGTTTTTGAGGAATGTTCTTGAGAGTGACGAAGGTTGCCTTGTGGACTGCGAAATGAAGGCTGATGTACTCTGTCGTACCCTATCCTTTATTTGCAAAACGAGGTCTTCGCAGCTGCGTCTCGAGGTGGTAATTGTATCTTCCGGCTGAGAATAATGAGTGCCTCGCGCGACCTGGGCTCTCAGCCGCAAAAAAAAAACAAAAAAAACACGAAACGGCCATGGGCGCTTGTGGAACGGTCGGGTTTGTCACGTGACCTCTTCTACAGCAGCTCCACCAGCACCAGCATCAAAGCTCAACCGGCAAACGAACCATTAATAGCTGCGCTGAAAAAAAAAAATCATTCGTTCTGCTACTACCCGCCACTTGTCAGGGGACGTGTTACGCCGACTACACCGACACGTAGTGGCAGGTAGCGCGTTACGCTGCATAGCCACCCTCTGGGATCTTCCTGTGCCAGGCACCATCCAGGCGACGTTTTGCTCTGCTGCTTGGACAACGGGTTACGCCGACTACGCCGATTACGCGTCGATTACGATTACACGTAGATTATACGCCGATTACGTGATTACGACAACGTCGACTACGCCGTTTACGCCGACGACGACGCGGAACTCTGGAACGGGCGTCTATAGAGCTGCGCTTCAATAAAAAAAAAATTGAGATAGAGATGTCGCTTAAGCCGCCCAGTGAACGCTCTGAGCTATTAACGTGTAATTAACGTGATCGGTGTGCAGTGTATCACATATTGCTATTGCAGTGGCGCCGTGCGGAATACGTCGCCGTAGACAGCGCTGTATTTGCGCCCAGTAGAAAGACAAGAGTGAATACGTGATATGATTGAGAGTGCAAGAACAGGCACGACATGTACCCGCCTTCATGTCCTTCAAATGGATGTTCGGCCTTCAATCTAAACGTCCGCAGAGTGGCCGATGTAGTGCATTAACGGCAGTATTCTATCGAACAACGGCAGTGCGAAAGCCCTATCGGCAAGGTGACGGCGTAGCGGGGCTGAGTCCTGGTCGCTTTATCGTCTTATCTTAAAATCCCTTTCGCAGCTGCGTTGAAAAGGAAAGGTAGCAAATGTCTCACTCTGAGAAAGCGCCAAGGAGGCCTCAAGAAAATCCTTCAGCACTGACGTTGATTGCGCAGTTCTCTCTTTCTTTACTGCGTATGTAGACGGGTTTGCGCACTGCCCTGGCCAAAGTATAGGATGGATTTTTATCTTTTAGCCGAATATATTTTTAGCCAAATACATTTCTCTCATTTTTCCGCTATCTCCTAAATTATATGATAAGTTATGAAGATTGCAGTTTTCAATAAGACCAATATTTCCTGAAGAAGGTGAACTTCTTTTAATAACACCGAAAGTTCCCCGAAGACGGTGAACTTTTCTCCCCGTAACATCACTCTGCGTAGTGTATATAGCATTGTAATAAAAGAGCCCCTTACTTAAGACCATCACAAATGCGTAAATGAATTCATGTTTTAAAGCGGGAGTGTTGCCTCAAGGCGTGACTTGTATGAATTGTGTTAGTATGATCCCACAACACCTATTGTTCCCTATTCTTTCCCCTAAGGGAAGTAGATATTCGGCGGAGTTTTGTGTGAACGCACTTTTAGATTACTTTTTTCTTGCACGGGTGTTGCAGCTCTATAAATGAAAACCCTGCTTTCTGGACGGTCTTCCACTGCTTAATTCTCAAACTTTCCTTAAGTATCGATGCCATGGGAAGAGGGCGTTTGAATCCTGCGGTAGACAATGCCAGTGCCGCATAATGGCACACGACAACATAGTGCCCTCGTGCAGTGGCCAGCAAATTATGCTGATCAGTTCGCGCTGCCCCGGGTTCGAAACCCAGTCGCGGGAATATTTATTTCATTTCTGCGTGGGGCCCAAAATCGCGGCAAAATACACGCGCTTTCGAGAAGCTTGAAGGCCAAGCAACATCTCCAGTGCACGTAACTCGTCGAAATAACCGAACATTTGTCGGGCCTCAGCGCCGAGGGCAACCGCGTTTTCGAAATTCTGAAAACTGATTTCGTTATTGCTTACGGTGGGCTACACGTCTCTCAATAATTAAGGAGCCTAACGGTAGTAATCAAAAGTTAACTATTCAGTATTAGTCAACTACCCTGCTAGTTAGCGCATCTTGGCTGCATTCTGAGGTACTACACCGCTGACAATGCTATGCGGAAAAGAACGCCAGTCTAACTCAAAAAGCCTGTTTTTAAAAATTGTGTGTAGTCTTAGATGAAACTACTTGTATGTAACAGGTAATGTTCTCGGTGTCGTAATTGTTTATTTTTTTCAGTAAGCGCTTGCCTATAGCTTTTTTTTTTTTACCCCAGAAAACGTTATGAGCAGTTGTAACAAGTTATGGAACTTCAAGGAACCTTAGCGTGCAGCAAACACTGACGCGAGTCTGGAATTTTCCTTCGTGATAGCGTGACAACTGTCTAGCTGCGGAGAAGCGGCGCACGCTGCTATGCCCGAAAATACAAGCCCAAGCGGGCCGCATTTCACTATACAGTCCGCATTTAGCGGTTCGCCGTCTCGCCACGATGGCACAACGGAATGACACGTTTACGAAGCTTGGGCTTTGTTCCCTCAAAGAACGGACCGAAAAATAAGCGCGGCCCTTTGCGTAACTACGAGGTTGTGTGCGAGGTGTTTTTAACGTATACCGTCTTGGTCTTTAACGTACACTCTTGGGACACAGCGTACAGCTGCAGCGAAATGAATGTCCCTAGAATTTCTCCGTGTAGCCGACCATTCAAAACGCAAGTCAAGCAGGAAGCTTCTCTACCCCAAGAAGAAAACTTCTGCTGGCATTTTTGAGGTCATTCGGTCTTTAATAGTGCCGTAATGGTGCTGTTATGGGGATGGAGCGAAAAGCCTTTGGCCTTAAGACGTTTGACCAAGACTGTAGATTGCGCGCAAGCTTTTAGTTACACTCCCTACGAGCGCATAACTATACAAAGCTGAAGCGCATCATGACGGATGTGTCTCGAGTGCACCTTCCGTGCCAGCTTCATACGTCGTGTTCTGAAGCTGAAGCTGAAGCAATAGGTAATGCAAATAACTTTCTACTCAAATAAGACTCATGCAGTGACAATAATCAAGAACTAACATGAACAAATTGGAAGTCTATCTCCTTCGACAAAAAAAAAAAACCGATATCCTTAGAGAATAGAATAACATGCAGATATTCCACGAATAATATTTTAGATAATTTACCTCCCTAGTGGGCTAGGCTGCAGCGGCACCGGCGTCATGTTAAATCGATGCTTGTTCTTCATGCAGTTCATCGCTTGTTTTGCTGACCACGGCCCTTGCGGAATCGTCTCGTCTGGCTTGACTTCTTCGCTTCTGGATGGGCACGTGGATACCACCGTGTGCTTACCCTTGGACTTGCCAGCTGATACCCTGTGTGATGGCTTCGGGTTTCCCGCTTTCTTCCAATATCTTCAAGCCAGTCATCTCGCCAACTTCTCGTTAGATCAGCCAATCTCGCTGCACTGCTGGTCTATGACGTCACCTGCCAAGGATATAAAGGCCATGTGCGCGGATCGGCTCTTCAGTGGGCTAGGCTGCAGCGGCACCGGCGTCATGTTAAATCGATGCTTGTTCTTCATGCAGGTATGTTACTATTCTGACGCTGAGTGCGTCCGGTCTGATGATCGATACTTGCTGCTGTACCCTTGCCCACGTACTCTTGTGTCCTGCTGCGTACACGCGTTTTATTGCGCAAGTCATCTCCTCCTGAGTGGTGACGTGGAACTCAATCCAGGACCCCCATCAAAGTCAGCGAACTCCAGTAAAAGCAATGCATCTGGTACCAGACCTTTAACCCGGTCTGTGAGTGGTTCCAGTCTCACTCTCGGGGAGGCTGACGATGCGAGTTCTTCCGCTGTAAATCTTGACAGCGAATTCTCCTCGAATCCTTCGGTGTCTGACATGTTTTCTAGAATACTAGCAGGGCAGAATCAGTTGGCCCGTGACATCGCCGACATTAAGCAATCTTTTGCTTGTCGCTTCGATGATTTGGAGTCACGCGTGGCTGCCTTAGAGTCTTTGCCCCCGCCCGAAAATTCCAATCTAATTTCTGATTTACACGCTGAAATTAACTCTTTAAATTCCAGAGTAACACAGCTGGTGCAAAAGAATGATGACCTTGAAAACCGCTCTCGAAGAAATAACATTATAATACACGGCGTTTCAGAAGACCCGAATGAAACCGCTGAAACATTGTTGGATAGCATCTCATCTGTATTTACTGATAAATTGAAGATTAGCTGTCCCAGTATTGAACGCTTCCACAGGCTCGGTGCAGCTCGCAGAGGTTATACTCGCCCAGTTATCCTAAATCTTTCTAGCTTCAACGATAGAAGTGTGGTTTTTAGAAACGTTTCTAAACTCAAGGGCTCTGCCTTCTTCATTACAGAAGATTTTTCTGCAAGGGTTAGGTCCATTCGGAAAAAAATATGGGACGCATCAGTGTCTTTTCGTGACAACGGTTTTATCGTGAGGTCAAGTTTCGATCATGCCTTCATTGATAAGGTTCGTTACAATTGGGATGAAAGTTCTAGCTCGTTGGTAAAAGCATACAATGATCCTGCTTGTTCTGCGCCTGTGTCCTTGACTGCCGCATCATCGACTCCCTGACTTAGCTCTGGCCGTCCTGATAAGCTAGTTGTTCTAAATATTAACGCTCGCAGCATTGTTAAAAAACTTCCAGATTTACTGTCCCTTATTTCTGTTCACTCCCCCCATATTATTGGCATAACGGAGACTTGGCTGCATAGTGGAATTTATGACTCCGAATTCACCCCACCAGGTTTTGTTACTGTGCGCTTAGACAGAAGTTGCAGTATCGGTGGCGGTGTGGCATTGCTTATCAGATCGGATTTACGATTCTCAGTTTTGCCTTCCCCCCCTGATACAGAATCCTTGTGGTGCAAAGTTTTATCTAAACAATTATAGTATTCTAATCAGTGTTATTTATCGTCCACCTGGTTCTTCCGTTGATGTCCTTCACGCTGTCGCAAATTTCATGACCAAGATCAACATTACTTCATCAAGATTTATCTGTTTGGGAGACTTCAACACTCCTGGCATCCACTGGCCATCGTTGTCTGCATTTGGTCGTGACATTACAATTTGTAAAGAACTAATAAACATTTCCTTATTGTTTGGACTAACTCAGGTTGTTTCTAGTGCTACTAGGCTGAATTCCATCCTCGACTTAGTTTTTCTAAACTCTACTTTGGCCCAAAATGACTTCTCTTGCGAAGTAATTGATGGGCTCTCAGACCATAAAGGCGTGTTAGTTTCACTCTCTTGTCCAGTCTCCAAATCACCCTATTTGTTTACTACTTTTCCTGACTTCACTCGTGCTGACGACCATTCCATTATTGAGGTTTTAGCTGATCGTTTCGATACATTCTCTGCTTTCTCAGCAAGCCACGACGTAAATTTTCTTACTAATTACTTTGAATGTCTTGTCAAGGATTGTGTCCAACGCTTTGTTCCTATTAAAACTAAGAAAAGAAATACTAATGTTCCTTGGATGACTCGAGACATTTTGCATTTATCTCGTCGCCTTCGTAGACTAAGGCGTTCGAGAAGAAGCAACGATCCCATAACCTTAGACAGATTTCACAAGGCAAAAAAAGAACTTAATCTTAAGTTGCGCATGGCCAAGGATTTCTTTTTTCGTGTCCACCTGCGCGATCTGTTAAGAACTAACCCCCGAAAATTTTGGTCATCCATCTTACCTCGTGACACTTCATCCACTTCGTTCAGATTAGATAATGACGTCATCAGTGAGCCTGCTGTAATATCTGATGCTTTCAACAAATATTTTCACTCGGTGTTCGTTCCGGATAACAACGTCATTCCTCCACTCACTAATATCATTTCTTCTCCAGCAATCAGTGATGCTGTCATAAACACTGATGGCATCCTAAATCTTGTATTAAACCTCGACGTTAAGAAATGTACCGGCCCAGATGGAATACATAATGCGTTCCTGGTTCGTTACTCCATGTGGTCTTCGAAATATCTGACCATCATATTCAACAAGTCCTTATCATCCGCTACAGTTCCTTCTTCTTGGAAATTAGCCAAAGTGCTCCCTCTTTTCAAATCTGGTGATAGACAGTGCTTGTCGAACTATAGACCGATTTCATTGACATCACAGTCATGCAAAATGTTGGAACACATCATTCATAAACACATCATGCTTTTTCTTGAATCCAATAATTTGCTATCTAACTTTCAGCATGGGTTTAGGCGCGGTTTTAGTACGGTAACACAATTAACAGAATTTGCTCATGATATATTACAAAACCTCGATGTCGGTAACCAAGTTGATGCCATTTTTATAGACTTCTCGAAAGCATTCGATACTGTTCTACATTCCAAGCTTCTTGCTAAACTAAATGCTATACTAAACAATCCTCACTTGGTTGATTGGATTTCTAGCTTTCTCTCATCTCGTTCCCAGTTTGTATCCTATAATTCTTCTCATTCTACTGCTGTTGATGTAACGTCAGGTGTGCCTCAAGGCTCCGTCCTTGGACCACTACTCTTTTTAATATATATATAAATGACTTGCCACATAACATTTCTTCTAACATTCGTCTTTACGCTGATGACTGCGTTTTATACGAAGTAATTAATGGCCCTAATGATCATCGTCACCTCCAAGAGTCATTTGCTATGTTTTGTAGTTGGTGTAGTACCTGGCAAATGAGAATTAATTTCGACAAAACCGTCCTCATGTCCTTTTGTAACAAATCTTCCGTTTCCCATTTTAGTTACTCTTTCAATGGCCGTGTGGTGGATAGGGTCTCGCAGTACAAATATCTTGGTGTCATATTCACGCATAACATGTCTTGGTCTAAACACATTGATTACGTATGTAATAAAGCACTAAAAAAACTAGGTTATCTACGACGCACGCTACCCAATTCACCAAAAGACACAAAGCTACTGTTGTATAAATCTCTAATCCGCCCTGCTCTTGATTACGCAGCTGTAGTGTGGAACCCGTACAAACAATTCGAAATTAACATGTTAGAAGCAGTCCAGAAGAAAGCTGTGCGTTTTATATGTCATCGTTATGATCGCGATTTCTCACCCTCTTCTACACTTCTCTCATTGAATTTAACCACGCTGTCTGTCCGTCGCCACACTGAATCATTAAAATTCTTACATTGTGTCGTCAATTCCTCAGTAAGGCTGTCAGCTAACCACTACATTAACTTTGCACCATTATCATCTACAAGAAGTCATCACGAGCTTAATTTGTTACCGTATTTTGCGCATGCTAATTTGTTCAAATTCAGTTTTTTTCCCCGTTCAATAGAAGCCTGGAATTCTCTACCCGGGTCCATTCGTTCTTGTCCATTTCAAAACTTTGTTACTGCCATTGAAGACGCATAATAGCTGTGTATTCTTACCCTGTCGTTAACAGTTCCTTTCTTGTTTGATATTTCATTTGTGATTTTAACTTTTTGTAGTGCTCACTTTGTACATTTTGCTGCATTTTGTTTCCTTGCATTTTTGTGTTTTCCCACTCCTGCCATAGCGCATATAATTGCGCTGCAGTATGTATAAATAAATAAATAAATAAATAAATTACAGTCGGATGGCCACATCAATTATTTAACAAATTAATTAGGTTCTATAACGGGAGCTTTAAAATGTAACCACTATCTTCTTACAATACTAGTGAAATTAATAGTCTGCAATTCTTTGTTTATTGCTTGTCTAAATTGTTATCATTTAGGCTGGGAACAACGATTGGAATGAACTTGTTAAAGCTCCCAAAATTGCAGACGCAAGTTTAGCGTTTCTTGGAGCATTTATCGTACAAAACACTTAATGCGTTTTCACACGACTTAATGTGTTAAAAGTAAGATGTAGGCATACAGATTAAGCCGGGAGTACCATCTAAGCAGTCAACAAGGAGTAATTACTTATTGGCATTCACCCAAGCGCAGTCATGCGGTTACAAAGGAAAGCTATACAGCTTTCTCAGAAACTTCTCAGTTAAAGAAAAATTCGTCCTGGTTTGGGGTTCGAATCCGAGACCAGCGCTTCACCGGAGCAGTTGCTCTACCAACTGAGCTAACCGGGACGGCAAGCTTATGGTAGGGCGAGAGCGAATTGAACAATAACTCGATGTGGGAACAGTGTTGGTCAAATGCTTAGGGGAATCCCCCAAGGTGGAGTAGATTTTCAATAAGGAGTAATTACTCATTGGCATTCACCCACCTTAGGGGATTCCCCTGTACATTTGGCCACCATCTAAACATTCTATGCCAAAGTGTTTTTCCCTGAAATGGTAAACTTGCAACATAATTATCTCATTTAAGGTACCAGAAAACCACAGCGGTGGAAACTTCATAAATTCTCGACAACTTACCGCCTGCATGTGCTTGAAACGACCGGCTACGAGTGGTGAACAACGCGGAAGAGGCAAATACTGATATTTTAATTGTTTCTCTCTTACTGCTGTACAAATACTTCGTTACGTGAATCACCTTCCTGTGAGAGTGCGTAAACATGTTCTTATTCTTGATTACGGATATCACTTGTGTAGCGTGTAACATTCTTTGTTTTATAACGAAATAACGGCAGACAATAACCACTAGTATTATATGCTCTAAAGGTATACTGTTATATAGTTATCTTGCTTCCTGTACGAAATGTATTTTGTGATTGTGTTTAAACCTTTCGTGACAGTGCATCTAAGTAGTATTTAGTACTCCGCATTCCGCTGCTGGGTACGTAAAAAGGGGGCGGAGGATTTCTCAAGCCGTAATTGTTATACGGCTTTTCCCTCAGACACCATACACTTCTTTGTGGAAAGTAGAATACATATGCACCCACGTACGTACAACACCACCCTTTCCATCAAAGCTTGCACCATGAGAGTCTTAAGTGTCCGGGTTTTTATGTATTCACAAGTAAGAATGCTAAAAACACCGACAAAAACAGCTACAGGTTAAGATCAACACTTTCTGATCCCCAACAGACACGAAGCGCAACACGAAGACGACCCTGACGCCGAACCCGATAGCCAACCTGAGGGCGGACTTATCAGAATTAAATACCCGAAAACTTTCTGTCTGAATGGAATACCCAGCCGGAAAACACATCAGCCCAGAGGAGGTTTAGAACCAACGGTGGCGCTAACACAGCCAGTTTTGTTTCCCGACGAACTAGAGCACTCAGCCATTGCGCAGCTTCTTGTGGGGCCTGTTATAACCGGCAGCCCTGTCGCAGTTCTTTTGATACCGACGTGGAAACATTTATTGGCAAATCGAAATAAAGACGAAGAATTCTGCTGCGGGTGGTGTCCTTATTTCAGGACTCCAATGGCCATGGTTGTTTCTCTTGCCTGGAACCCCAGGTTACGCTGAATCGTCAGGTCATAGCAGGACAGAGTGGCCTCCCACTGCTCTTTCGTGTAGAGTGTTTGTAGTTTGTCTCGTTTTTCGTCCCTGCAGCCTCACGTGACGTGGCATGCTGTGGGTCTCTCGTCGCACCGCGGGCATGCGTCTTTGTAGTGTTCAGGGAATATTATGCTGTATTTGTGTAAACTTGGGCAGGTGCTGGATTAGAGCTGCCTCCAATTCTAGCCTCCTGGGCCTTCAGCCCCTCGTATGGTGGGGGGAGGAGTTGACGCATAGACCGAAAGTATTGTCATGTGGTGTAGGATGACGTAGGTATTGGTGTGGTGCCTAGTTGGACGGCGTGAGTCTGTGTGGAGCCTGCTCGGTTTGTATGTCCTCAAGCTATGCTATCCATGACCTCGTTGTCCTCGAGTCCTGAGTGCGCTGGTATCCAGGTGGTTTGGTGTTTGAGCGATGGCTTAGAGGTGCTACTGCAGTTTGTTTGTTTGTGCAGCCTCTTATGTATTCGTACAGCTAAGAGGAGCCGACAAGCCGCTTGCGTGTCGGTGATTATAGTTTTGGTTTGTGGCATCCCCGTGATGAATGGCTAGTGCAATTGCTGTGGTTTCTGTCTCGGTGACTGTGCATCCCGTGAGTATCATGCTTGTGATTTCTTGAAGATTGGCGTTCACTACGGCCGCCACTGCTGTAGGCCTAGACTTGTTTGGGTACATTTATGTACCCAAACAAGTAGACTGCCTTAGCGCTCCGCCCCACGGTTCGGCGGATGTAGTCTATTCGGGCCTTTCTTCTGCCTTCACTTGTGTGGGCTGACAGTCTTCGGTATTGGGGCTACGTGCAACCGCGCCCTGTATTCTGGTGATAGATTCATTATGGACTGCCTAAGCTGCAAGTCTGCAGGATAGCCTACTTTAGTTGATATGTGCCTGCCTGTCACTGTTCTGAGAAGGCGCTCTCTCCGAGACAGTAGGACGGCTTCCTGTATCTCTTCTGGGTATTGTGAATTCCTAGGGCTTCCAGCCTGTCGTTGGCGATGCAGTGTGACAGACCCAAGGCGTTCTTGTATGCTGTCCTGATCACTGATTTGAGTTTGTCGCGCTACTAACACGAGTCGTCGACTGCTGCGTGTGTATACGAAGGCGAGGAGCGGCCGCCGTCCTATAGTTTACTGCGCTGCCGCTGCCACTTGGCGCGTTGCTCGCGGTTGCTCCGACCGCTGAAGATCCGATGCATCGCTGGTATGGCTGGCGCCATCTATGACAACCTCTTGAAACTGCCACTTTTTCGTTCAATCTGGATTTTTCGGTAACAAGAGCAAAGACGACGGCAACGCCCGCGCCGGATTTTCTGCAGAACGGGGCCCTTACGTTGTCACGTAAAATTGTAACCGTTGACTTTTTTTTTGCGCTTACTCTACTCGAACAACACAGCCACTGTGCAACTGCTACACGGCGTATATGCGGTGTATATTTCATGTTGGTAGCAATCAAGCTTTCCTACGAACTAGCGCGTTTTCAGGTGTGCTCTTTGTATGTCTTTGTTCTAAGCTTTGTGGATTTCCCAACTTTACTCACATATGTCGAGTAGGTCTTAAAAACTTGCGGCTAATTTTTACCGCTTACCTTCCATGGATCTGCGTTTTTAAGTTTCTTCCTTTTCGAGAACTGAATTTCATGTGACTACTAACAATACTGGTTCTGATCAACAGAGGTTCAAGAGTTTCATTTAAAAAGATTACAAGGCCTTTTTTTTATTTTGATCTCTTGTTCGTAAAAACTAATACCCCTGTTACACGGGCACTTTCGATCCTCATTGAGTCAATGCTCATCGAACTCAAAGCAGATCGACGGTTGTCACACGGCCACTTTCAAGCGCAATCGAGCTCGATCCTGCTTGACTTAAAGCCAATTCCTCAAGAGTGCTTGAGGTTCCAAGCGTTCCAAGCACAATTGAAAGCACTCTCGCTCTCATGAAGCTATAAAAGTAACACAAGTTAACAAAACAAAGTCACAATTGTTGTTGTTGTAACTGATTAAAATGTATGACAGAACATTGTCAGGTACTATGCGTGCTTGTATGCAAACAATTGAAAATAGTCTCTACACGACGCTCCAAGCTTCGCCGTCAGTGTAAAGAAAGATGGAGTCCTACTGCTCGTCGGCGCGGAAACTGTGGAGCGAGCGCGAGACAGCTGCTCTCATCGACTGCTGGCAGGACCGCCTAAATAATTTGCGGCGCCAGAAGAGAAACGCCGCAGTCTATGCAGAAATTGCGGAGGCGTTGCGGACCCTCGGGTTCCATCGCAGAGCAGCAGAGGTGCGCCACAAGTTTAGAAACCTGACGCAGATACGCAGATGTACCGATTTGGCTACGGATTTGGCAGCCGCTGCCCCCTACTGCACAGTGTTGCCGGACATCGCCATGTTATGACTGTCGGCGGAACATTTAGCGCCACCTAACACACATGTGGGAAACTTTTATGGGAAATGCCCGTGTAGCACCGGATGTTTCGAGCGTGCTCGAAAATCTCGATGTAGATCGAGTTCAACGAGGATCGAAAGTGCCCGTGTGACAGGGGTGTTAGACACATTCCGTACTGAAAGCGAGTTCGCCACACCGCAGCCATAAGGGAATTAGTGTCTTGCAGAACGCGGGCAACCCTAGCACCACCGCGTCACTATTTCAGCTCTGCTACGTGCTTTGTGACAGCGGTGTCAACATTCTACCTCCCAACATAATCGCGCACAACTGTTCACTTGCATGAAGAATTTATTTCCATTTCCATGCATTGATTTCCAGCTCTGATGAAAAGCCATAAAGAAAGAAGGAAGAAAGAAAGAAAGAGAAAGAGAAAGAAAGAAAGAAAGGGAGGAAGAAAGAAAAAGAAAGGAAGAAAGAAAGAAGGGAAGAAAGACAAAGAGATAAAGAAAGAAAAATGAAGAGAGAAAGAAAGAAAGGAAGAAAGAAAGAAAAAGAAAGAAACAGAGAAAGAGAAAGAAAGAAAAAGAAAGGAAGAGAGGAAGAAAGGAAGAAAGACAAAGAAAGAAAGAAATTGAGAAAGGAAGAAAGAAAGGAGGACAGAAAGAGAAAAAGAAAGAAGGAAAGAAAGAATGAAATAAATAAATAAAGAAAGAAAGAAAGGAAGAAAGAAGCACAACTTAGGGAAATCCCGTGACAAGAACATCGGCACAGCATGTCATGTTCCGGGCGATGGACTTTCATGTGAGTCAACACTCCCATGCACACTTTACTAGGCTCCACAGATGCTCTATTCTTTGAAAGCGCATTGTCGACTTCCCCGTGTAGATTTATTTAAAGACAATTGCACCGAACGTTTGTCTTTGTTCACTGGTTCAGGCGCCTACATGTCTGTCACAAGAGTCCGTGTATGCCCTAACGCGCTTGTAGTGGCTGTTCAAGGCAGGTTTCACGAGCAGAGCACATGATTTTGCCGGCTTCATGCGGGAGCCTGCGCGGCTCTGTTTGAATCCGGGGTCCTTATTCCGAGTGGCATGTGCT
This sequence comes from Amblyomma americanum, assembly GCA_030143305.2. Lineage (NCBI taxonomy): Eukaryota > Metazoa > Arthropoda > Arachnida > Ixodida > Ixodidae > Amblyomma > Amblyomma americanum. Next base: position 22,367 of record JARKHS020004288.1, read on the forward strand.
CGTGAAGCACAACAATCGAACAATCAAATGTCATGCACAGGAGTCGTGCCTTGCGTTATGATAAAAGCTTAAGTGCTGAAGCCGGATCTAAGCCAAGTTTACTCCGTCAAAAAGCGGAAAGGCAGAGGCCACTTTGGAAACGCAATATTTTTGATAAAATTCAATTTTTCAAATTGTGTTTCATTCAAATGCCCATTCATTTCTAAAAGGTACCCGCCGCGGTGGCTCAGTGGTTAGGGCGCTCGACTACTGATCCGGAGTTCCCGGGTTCGAACCCGACCGCGGCGGCTGCGTTTTTATGGAGGAAAAACGCTAAGGCGCCCGTGTGTTGTGCGATGTCAGCGCACGTTAAAGGTCCCCAGGTGGTCGAAATCATTCCGGAGCCCTCCACTACGGCATCTCTTTCTTCCTTTCTTCTTTCACTCCCTCCTTTATTCCTTCCCTTACGGCGCGGTTGAGGTGTCCAACGATATATGAGACACATACTGCGCCATTTCGTTCCCCCCCCCCCCCCCAAAAAAAAAAGAAACGATTTGTAAGACTGGCCTTCGGCTTTGGAATCTTCAGAGGCTGGCGCTTAAGGAAGAAGACGATGAGAAGCGCCCGAAATCTCTAATACAGGTTCCTACTCTCGAGCAGTGGGAGGCCGTGTTGGTCAGCTCAGACTTGGGAGTTCAAACCCGGGTCATTGAATGGGCTACCCAGGTCGCTGTCAGCCGTGGACTGATAGCCACCTAGCACGGATCGTCTGCATTCTGCCTTTTCTGACGAATTAAATGTTTTCCAATCCAATCCGAAGCTCGAGCGCCGAACGCTCCGTCCCTCGCGCGTGCTCTGGATTGACGGCTGCCTCTGGTCTGTGCCTGGACTGTACCGCTGGTTGTTCGCGACGCTGTGCTTTGCAAGACGTTTCTTATTACAAGTGGTGGAGGTGCCAACGATCCCCTCGCCCTGGAGCTTCGCACCCGCGCATTGCCTACAGCCTCTGCAATGCCCGAGACCGTCACCCAAACCGCTTCACTGCTTCCGTCGGCTGTCTTCTGTTCCGGCGCCGCTCGCCAGCGTGACCCGGCCATCTTCAGCGGCACAGATGACACGGATGTGGAGAATTGGTTGGCCTCCTATGAACGCGTAAGCGCATAGAATAAGTGGGACGATAGCGTGAAGCTCACCAACGTTATCTTTCATTTGAGCGACGTAGCCAATCTCTGGTTTCGAAACCACGAGGCTGACATCTGAAGCTGGGCGGCTCTACAGAAGTCTGACAGACAGTACAGGGTCTTACAGAAGTCTTTGGCCGTCCCGCAGCGCGAAAGCTTCGCGCCGAACAACGCTTGCGAAGTCGGGCCCAGCAAACCGGTGAGTACTTCACCAGTTATATAGAAGATGTCGTCGACCTCTGCAAACGTGTCAACCCTTCTATGAGCGAGGCCGACAAGATCAGACACATTATGAAAGGCATTGAGGATGATGCCTTCCAGATGCTCGTCGCCAAAGATCCCCAGACTGTCTCCGGTGTCATCGGCTACTGCCAAAGCTTCGATGAGCTGCGCAAACAGCGCCTTTCTACCCGGCGTGCAGGCTTTCAAGAGGCCGCACTTTGCAGCTTGGCTCTGCCAGGGGACGGTGCTCTGGACCAACAGTCGCTCCTCAAGAGCATGCAGCAGTTGGAACGTGACGAAGTCGCACGCCAGCTATCTTCACCTGCCCGCCTGCGCCTGCGCCGTCGCTCACTCACTACCTACAGCGTGTTATTGAGGAGCAGGTCGCTGAAGTCCTGCCACCTCCTTCTCAGCCACCCCTGATCGCGGCTCCTCTTACGTACGCCGATGCCGTGGTGCTGTCGAGGCCCTCACCTGCTCCCCTGCCTACAGGTCACCAACCCGGAAGTTCGAACCCCAGCGACCTGCAACCCCACCTTGCTGTCCGGTTGCCCGCCCCCGATCAAAGCCGCAGCTACTCAACCCCTGGCGCACACAAGACAACCGCCCTATTTGCTATTCCTGTGGCGTCGCTGGTCACGTGGCTCGTTTGTGTTGCAGTCGTGACCACCGTCCCTACGATTATAGGCGTGAGCCGGCGTACGACCTTCCGCCGTCGTCCTCGCCTGCGTCACACTTGCCGCCTCCGGATTCTTCTTCTCCTAGTTACCATCCCCGCCCCCACCGCTCGCCGTCTACTGCCCGTCGTTCCCGTTCTCCAATGCTCCGCCGCCAACCCACCGTCCACGCGGAAAACTAACGGCCGCAGTTCCGGAGGCAAGAACTGCATCACCAGCGACTCACTCAAGACCTGTTTCTGCGCCTGCCATTATTATTACCGTTTTCGTTGAGGTAGTCGCCATCGAAGCACTTGTTGACACTGGCGCAGCCGTTTCCGTTCTCAGTCACACCCTCTGTAGCAGACTCAAAAAAGTGATGACTCCCCTTCCTGCCGTTTCTCTCCGCACCGCCAGCGCTCAGGACATTCAACCGTTCGCCGTCTGCACCGCCCGCCTGCTCATCGAGAACGTTCCCTACACAATCGAGTTCATCGTCCTCGCCCGCTCCTCTCACGTTATCCTTGGTTGGGACTTCCTCTCCTCACATCACGCCGTTATTGACTGCGCCCGTGCTCAGCTTGACTTGTCGCCCTACAGTGAGGCTCCCTTGGACGTACCTGGTGCTCCTGCCGCTACTGTGGTCGTCTCAGAGGACACAGACGTTCCGCTTTTCTCTTCAGTGCTGCTGCTTCTTTCTTGTGCTGCGCTCTCAGATGCAAATGTCACATATACCCCCTCTTTACGATGCGCTGACCAGAAGTCTGTTTTGCTGCCTCATGCCGTGCTGACAATTGTTCGTGGCTGCAGCGCTATTTATGTGGCCAACCCGTTCACCTGCCCTACCACTTTACTCCGTGGCCAATCGCTTGGTAGTGTTGCCTTTCTCGATCCCGCCTCAGCATACCCCCTCGTCGATAGCGAGGCCGGCCTTCACGTCAGCGCCATTACGCCTGTTCCCATTACCAATCAGTCTTCTATCGATATTTTTCACAGTTCCGTCGACGCCGCCCTGACGTCTACCCAACGAGACCAGCTTGTCGCCGTTCTGCACCGTTTTCGAGCTTCGTTTGACTACCAGAAACCTTCCTTGGGCCGCGCCGTCACCGTTACCCACTGTAATGACACTGGAACCCATGCCCCTTTGCGCCAACGTCCGTACCGCGTGTCAGCCACTGAGCGCCGCCTCATTGACGAGCAGGTGACCGACATGCTCAAGCGCCACGTGATACAGCCGTCGCACAGCACGTGGGCATCGCCAGTGGTCCTGGTCAAGAAAAAAGACGGTTCCATCCGGTTCTGCGTCGACTACCGTTGTCTGAACAAGATTACACGCAAGGACGTTTACCCTCTCCCCCGTGTCGACTATGCCCTCGACTGCCTGCAGGGCGCTGAGTTGTTTTCTTCATTGGACTTTCGTTCCGGTTACTGGCAGGTGCCGATGGCGGAGGTCGATCGCCCAAAAACTGCATTCGTCACACCCGACGAGCTCTATGAATTTAATGCCATGCCCTTTGGCCTCTGCAATGCACCCGCCACATTCGAGCGCATGATGGACAACATACTCCGAGGGCTTAAATGGCACGCATGCCTTTGTTACCTAGACGACGTTGTGATCTTTTCCCCGGACTTTTCGTCCCACCTCCAGCGTCTTGAGACTGTTCTTCGCTGCCTGGCCGACGCTGGCCTCCAACTCAATTTGAAAAAGTGCCGCTTCGGAGCTCGGCAGCTCACTATTCTCGGACATGTTGTGTCGAAGAAGGATGGCGTTCTCCCGGACCCGGCCAAGTTACGAGCTGTGGCCGAATTTCCGAAGCCCACTTCTGTAAAAGACCTCCGCAGCTTCGTCGGCCTCTGCTCCTACTTCTGCCGCTTTGTCCACAATTTCGCCACTATCATCGACCCCCTGAACAAGCTCCTTTCAAGCCACGACCTTTCGGCCTGTACGCCAGCCTGTCATGAAGCGTTTACGACACTCCGTCGCCTCCTGACCACTCCACCGATTCTGCGTCACTTCGACCCTCGTTCTCCGACGGAACTCCACACCGATGCCAGCGGAGTCGGCCTCGGTGCAGTACTCGCTCAGCGCAAGCAAGGCTTTGACGAATACGTTGTGGCTTACGCTAGCCGGACACTCACTAAAGCTGAAGCCAACTATTCTGTCACCGAGGAGTGTTTAGCCATCTTTTGGACGATCGTCAAATGTCGCCCCTACCTTTACGGGCGCCCTTTTGACGTTGTCACCGATCACCACGCCCTCTGCTGGTTGTCACCTTTGAAAGATCCCTGTGGTCGACCGGCGCGCTGGGCTCTGCGACTCCAAGAGTACGACATTCGCGTTATCTATCGTTCCGGCCGCAAACATGCCGATGCTGATGCCCTCTCACGTTCCCTTGTACCATCTGAGGCAGTGCCTTGTATATCCGCCCTGCGTTCTTTTACGTTTGAGTTCGCTGATATGGCTTCTGAGCAACGCAAAGACCCGTGGATCACTTGCCTCTTAGATCTCTTATCTGGCTAATCGTCTCGACCTCCTTCCCGTGCTCTCCGTCGTCAGTCCCACCATTTCGCCATCCGAGACGAGCTACCTCTCGGATGGTCACAAGAGGCTTCTCGTCATTCCGACACATCTGCGCTCCTTCATTTGCTCATCCTACCACGATGATCCCCAGTGTGCTCATGCCGGATTCTTGAAGACCTTCACCCGTCTACGACAGCGGTACTACTGGCGTGGGATGGCCCGTTATGTCCGCCAGTACGTTCAGTCCTGCACCGCATGCCAGTGACGCAAACATCCACCTCGCCGACCCGCCGCTCCTATGCAGCCGCTGCTTTGCCCAGCGCAGCCCTTCGAGCGTGTTGGCATCGACCTCTACGGCCCTCTTCCCAGCACATCAACCGGGAACCGCTGGATCATCGTTGCCATCGACCACCTTACACGCTACGCTGAAGCGTCGCCTTTACCATCCGCTACAGCCCACGACATTGCATCCTTCATTCTCCATCGCATCATTCTTCGCCATGGTGCGCCCAAAGAGCTGCTCAGTGATAGAGGTCCGGCCTTCCTCTCAGAAGTTGAAGCTCTCCTTCAGGAATGCAACGTTGTTCACCGCACCAGCTCCGCCTACCATCCCCAGACAAATGGCATGGTTGAGCGTTTTAATCGCACCCTCGGCGACATGCTGGCCATGTATGTTGCTTCCGACCATTGTAACTGGGACCGCGTTCTCCCTTTTGTCACATCACACTTATAACTCCACTGCTCAAGCCACCACCGGATTCTCTCCGTACTTTCTCCTGTACGGCCGCGAGCCTTCTTGCACAATGGACACCATTCTACCTTACCGCCCTGATGCCTCCGAATTTAGAACTCTTTCTCAAGCCGCAATTTATGCCGAAAAATGCCGACAGCTTGCCCGGTCCTTCACTTCTCACGCCCAGCAGCAGCAGAAAAGCACCCGTGATCCCCCTGCACTTCCTCCCGCTTACCTTCTTGACTCTTTGGTCTGGCTCCGGGTACCCTCCTAAGGCCCCGGCCTTTCCTCCAAACTTGTTAGCAAGTTACCAGGAACCCTACCGTATCCTTCAGCAGACATCCCCCGTCAATTACCTCATCGAACGCCTTACGCCATCCCCTGATCATCGTCGCCGAGGCCGCGCCATTGTCCACACGACCCGCCTCAAACCATACTACGACCCCGCCGTCGTCACATCGCCTTAGGCAACCAGGATGGCGCCCTTTCGCCGGGGGGAATTGTAAGACTGGCCTTCGGCTTTGGAATCTTCAGAGGCTGGCGCATAACGAAGATGATGAGAAGCGCCGAACGCTCCGTCCCTCGCGCGTGCTCTGGACTGACGGCTGCCTCTGGTCTGTGCCTGGACTGTACCGCTAGTTGTTCGCGACGCTGTGCTTTGAAAGACGTTCCTTATTACAAATTTTATTATTTCTATAAGGACTGCAACAAAAATTATGCGTTACAGAGATACAGCCAACGTTGAAACCCTCCGCAGATCTGAAATTGAAACTGAAAGTTTTTCAGCAAAAATGATTCTTCTTTGTGCGTTACTAAATATGTTTTGTTCATTTTCAGTTTAGAATTACACTAAATGTTGCTTACTATCCATGTATATTGTCATTTGTATTTAATAACGATAACGCTCACAAAATCGACGCGAGGAGCTTGGAACACACTGGATATTATATCAGGATATCAACACTGAAGTTTTGTTTGTAGTGGCATGTGCCATTTCGACAATAATGACAGAGCTACGCTAGCTGTGTTGAAGCAGATTAGGGTCAAACCTGGTCTGCACACACAGATAGCTGGCCTGAAAGGTGACCAAAAGCACATCTGGAAATCTTCCCTTCGGTCTTCTGATGACAGCAAAAACAAAAGTAAAAAAAGCGAGCAGCCACACGAGCAAATAAAGTTGAAACAAGACTAAGGAGGAGCTGATCTACAAATGTGGTAGATTTTTAACCTCCCTCATAATTGGTTCATGCCATCTGTAGTTATTCTTAATCTTCTTTCTTCTTTTTCTCGAAGCTCACTTTTTTGACATTCCTTCTTATGCGGAAAATTCTAACTTTATCCCTGCATAAGATCCGGGTACCCCTACACTTCGACTCTAGACTTGACAGATCGTACCAATCTTTCGCAAAAGCAGCCCTACAACGAAGCTCTTTCGGTGATGAAATTATATTGAATACGATGTTGAGAAAGATATCTTTGCAGCTCTTTTCCATGCAAAGATTTCCACATCTTTCTTAGGTTCCATGACGCCCGCTGCCGACACATTATCACCAATTTCGCACTCCGGCGACCCACACCTCAGATCAAGACTGCCACCCAGAGTTCCTTGTCATCTGGAAACGCTTTATGATCGACTTCATCTAAACGCTGCGTTTACAAACGCCTTACAGTTCCGCTTATGTTAAGCGAACAGTCCGTAATGAGACAACTGCCGCTTAGTAGGAACAGTGGAGCGTATGCCGAGGAGCGTGCACAATATGAACATCTTATGAAATCAGCCGCTGAAGTGCCTCTAACACTCGGCTGTGCATTAGGACCCTTAGCTTGCCATAGGCAGCAGAGGCGCGCTGTGAGCTTTTTTTATTTGATTATTTAGATGACACTGGTCTTCCAGACAAACTCTAATCCCTCCGTTCAGCTCTCTCACTGCGCATTCTCTATGCAGTGAACTTTGCCATCCCATTTACATCACCTCTCTCATTCCATCTTTCTCTCCCCGAATCCATTCCCTACGCAGAGTGGTAAATTCACCGGGGGATTTAATCGCCGGATGAATTCTCCGCTTTCCAATTAAAGAGCTCCTCTCTCTCTTTTGCCTTGTACGAGAAAAGAATTCGACATACTCCTCTTCTTGCCACAAATCTCTTGAACGCCTTGAGGAAGCTATCGGTCGACATACATTATGTGTAACTAGTTCAAGACAGCACATGCGGATATGATAATGTATGACTTCTTGTTTCTTCCTCGAGCTTTTTTTGTTGAGCGGACCGGCAGTCTATGTCTTTCACCTCAAAAGGCACTTGTGTTACTCTTCCAGGAGGTAAGGGAGCAGCTGCTTCAGTGGACATTCGCCTATTGAGGCGGCCGCAGGTCGCAGAATTTTTAACACTCTTATTAAATGGTGTATGCGTGTATCCCACAGTCTACAGACCTGTGAATCAATGAGGTGGACCACGCTTTCGCTTATGGGGGGCTTCTTGAGAGGGGGAAGATGTGGGATACACGCGTACCACATTTCGGGCGAACGCCACAAGGTGAACCACGCGAGCCAACCGCGACCGGAGAAGGGCGCACTTAGCTTCTCCCCACGTCCATGGATGCCACCTCGACGCCGCGGTGACTACCTGGTCGCTCACGTAAGGAGAAAGGGGGCGAACACTGCTCAAGGGAGAGCGATCTATTGCCATCCCAAGCAGAAATTGGGAGGCATTAAAAATGCGCCAACTTCGCAGAAAGAAGTATCTGATGATGATGATGGATTTTTTTTGGCGCAAGGGCATCTGCGGCCAAAGAGCGCCGTGGCACAAAGTATTTTCGACTTCTCAAGGTGGGGTCAAAGACCCATTTCCCAAGCATTTCACCCTAAATAAGCCGAGCACCAGACCAGGGGAAAGCCTGTACCCATTGTTTCATCGGTGGGTACCCGGGGCACTGGGGATCGAACCCCGCACCTCCCGGCATGCGAGGCGGATGCTCAACCACTTAGGCCACCGCTGCAGTCAGAAGTCTCTCTGGCCACGGACCGCCGAGGAACTCGCTTGGCCTGCCCCGGATGCCCATCCCTAGCCGTGGGTGGTGGGACAACCGACGGCCACGGTTAAGCCTACTACTGCCTTTCTTCTTCGTCCAGGACTGAACATTCTCCCTGCTCGTAGTGCATTTTACTTTATGCTGAAACTAAGGAATAATTTCTAACGAAGTCTGCCTATTTCGCCCGATCCCTCCGTGGCTTCAGCTTGTTGCCATATAGGTTGGGGAGACGGGTTGCACACAAGGGACGCCACTGGACGACTGGCGCGGAGACTTGTCTTTCCCGCCATCTGCGCACAATGTGAGCCCGTAAACTATTCGATGGAACTGATTTCACTTAGGTCGACGAAACCACGAAAGGCACGATAGGGCCGGCCGGCATGGTCGGCATTCAAAAAGACGCAGTTCAAAACCAGCTTACCAGCAGGCAGACAGGGCAGTACTGTACGGTATTACTGGCGGCAGGCGCCATAACAGTACCTCGGCCTATGGCCGATTGTCAGTTTCGGCGGAGAACACCAAAAAAGTGGTCTTCTTCTTCTTCTTCTTCTTCTTATTCTTATTCTTCTTCTTCTTCTTATTCTTATTCTTCTTCCTATTCTTCTTATTCTTATTCTTCTTATTCTTCCTCCTCCTCCTCCTCCTCCTCAGTAACGCAGACTTCGTCTTCCTCCCAGGCCAGGCAGACACTTTAATTCGTAGAGCTTCGTTAAAGCAATGCTTTATGATTGTGAAAGTGGAAACAGTACTCGTGCCTGCGTGGCCACGAGGAGCCGCTGTCGGGTATACCGGGTATATTGGAGCCTAATTGTCCCCGAGTGTTTAGTGCGAAAGCACTATACTCACTTGCAATCCTGACAAAGCCGACGGGTCTCTGAAGCCTCGACCTTTGACCCTTGACCTTTGACCTTCGAGGTGAAATGACTTGCACACCGTGTGACTAGGGGAAGTCACGTGTTACGAAACTTTAATAGAGAGTGTCTTGGAGGACAATGCTTTAAGGCGAAAGCCTTACTAGCTCCATTAGACGAAATTCCGTCGGCGACCGTTGTTGAGGCCCCGAGATGGTCCCAAAAAGATGGCGTCGCAACAGCCGTCGCCTGTCCACCGAAGCGGCCAGTGCGACGACGGCAGGCACAGCAGATACCAGGAGCAGCCACCTCTTCTCTTCTTCGACGATGATACCATGGCCTGGAAGCACAGTGAGCATTTTAAGAGTTACTGCCCGCACAGAGAGGATCGCTAATCGGCAAGATGTCCTTCATGTCGTCGTAGCGCATTTGTTTATCGGAAAATAGCATAAGCTGCTATATCCCTGCGCTATATTACGTTTCATGATTCTTAGTGAATCATTAATGAATTAATGATTCATCACTAAGTGAGAACATCCCTTCCCCGCGGCTGCAACTCGTCATCCCCACCAATTTCTTTTCTATAAAGTAAAATTCAAGACTCCAGCATACTAAGCGCTGCTTGGCTAGCAAAATCGAAAACTGGGCGAGTTGACGTTGTAGCACATCGTAAAGACAGCGCGAAAGACTAAGGCAAAGCAGGAAAGAAGTAGAAAGGCGCTGATTCGCCACTGAAGCTTTAGGGGGTGCGCTCTAAAGCACATATAAAAAACAAGAAAGTCGATTCGTTTGCACGCGCCAGAGGTTACAACATTAATGAAAAAAATTCTCGAGTTCGTGCAGGAATGAACGTGACTGCTGACGCACTTATCTTTCTTTTTGACTTGCTAATACCCCAACGTCTACCAAGTGTATAGGTCCTCATGAATATAGAAGACGTCAGTTGCGAACAACGACACGGTAGATTATGTGCCGCCAAGTCCGCCTTGGGAGCACACTTCAGCGAATATTTTGTGACCTCTTAAGAGCGCGTTAGGACAACGACCCATTTTGCTGGCATAAACGTTGGCAGGGAATAAAAAATTGGAGGGGACACTGAGGCTTCGCCTTAAGGGTATGACGCGATAGCCTTAATGGTTTAATGCCCATAGATGCGGAATTGGTCATTCTGGAATTTACATTCATAGATCTCTAGAAATCTTCATAATACTCCTGGAGCAGTGGTGCAGCGGTTGAACGATGCACCACTGCCCTCCGATGGCAGATGCTGCCACCGGTGGGGCTTGTGCGTCACAGGTTGCTCTCCCCGAGCAACCAATCATTAATTTAACTGGCACCTGCCGCGGCTGGCAGTTTGATCACAATCCGGTGCGCATATTGTGATGACGCCACAAGACCACGTGAACGAAGTGGCCCACCTGCCTCCTAGGTTGCCCCTATGAGGATTTAACGCTATCGCTTTAAAATAATGCTGGAAAGCGTTGAGTCACGGAACTTGGCGAACATACCTAACCGCGGGCATTTTGACCAATTGCTGCATTTCCTACGCAATTGCCACATTTTTAGGAGCTCAAGAAAGTCTGAAGAAAGACATTCAAAAGAGGCTTTTCGACTCTCTTATTTCCGAAAAATTCATGTAAATAATGCAGTACTGTTGCCATCCTTCGTTAATTTGAGATTGTTCTGCAATACTTTCTTCTCAAGATGTTGCCTTTCTACTCACTTTATTGCAACAAACTTGATCCCGTGCTCCGGGCAACTCCGACGAATTATCGTATTACGACAGGACAGCGAGTTTCCTGTCACTTCGTTTTAACGCGACAGCGTTAAGGGTACCATTAAGCGGAAAACCCTGTGCCGGCGTGTCCAGAAAAGAAAGTTCCAGTTAAATCAGTAGTCGGTCGAGAGAGGTCATGTGATCTTGCGACGCCTTCACAACATGGCCTCCAGGATAGGGGCAATCTGCCGACAGGGTTGTGAACTAACCACCCCCCGGGGCACGTGACGATGAAAATATTTCAGATGAATTTAATGCAGTAGTACTTTGTGGTCAAAAGTCCGTTGAAGTCAATCACGTTTTTTTTTCCACATCATGAACAATTTATTTGCTTGTAGAAAAAATTGCTATCGTCATTAAAAGAGTTATACAAGCTGAATGAGGTAGCCGGCAGATAAAAACGCAAGTTGAAGCTTACTTCTAAGAATTACGTTGATGTTTTAATTCCTTTGTTGTCGCTCTGTGTTGAAGGCGAGGGCGGTACATCACGTGGTCTGCGTGTTGATGCCAGCGATGTAAATGCCGCCCAATTGTCGCTGTAGCCTGAGCAATTTTTCGTGACGCCCATGCACGGTTTCGTCTGTGTACTGATTGGGGTTGATTCAACTAGCTAACCGACTACCCGCTCAAAGCAGGCGATGATAGTGAACTAGCAATGCTTAGCTAGCAGGCGGCTAGGAGGTGGTGCTTCGCGGTTGTCAGAGGTTTGTGAGCCAGCGGAGCAATTCCTCAAATCGCACAACTGCGCTGCTTATCAAAAAAAAAAAAATATCGTCGTGTAGTGCCCCTGGCTTCCTGCTTACTTAATTTCAGCTTTGACTGAGTGTAACTCGCATTCAACAGCCAGCTATCTATGCCTTGAAATACCAAGAATACTGACCTTTGTCGGTTAAAATAAAATATCGAAAACTGAATTCGGTGTACTTTTACGTTTTCTTTTCCCGGTTACACCGGAATGTTCAACCCCTTCGTATAGGTCACGTGCGTCATAAAAAAATTGCTAAATAATATTTGCTTCTTAATTCATGGTCATTCCGACCTCTGAAGCGCAGGCTGGCTTTAACGTTGTAGCGATTTCATAAGACGAAACAGCGATTATATCGCAGTTTTATATGCGGCGCGTCGCCTATACAGACCTTTGACGTCGCACCCATCGTTCGGCTCTTGAAACCGTAGCAGTAGGATAGAAAAATTCGAGTTTGTATTATTTAGCTATCGTAAGCGAATACAACGTTGTAATTCATGTATATGCTAATACCTTACTTATCATTGCGAAGGACCATACAGACACTCAGAGAATCGGTGAATATATGCTCCTTTAGCCAACTGGTCGCTTAACTAGCAGACGGCCACGACATGGAGCTTCCCGGCCTGCACGGGCGTGTGAGGCAACGGAGCAATGCTAAAGTATTCTAGCTCACTTTAGCAATGCCTCAAAACGCTGAACAGGCTGTCAAAAGCAATGATATTCCGTGCCCGAAATAAACCTGTTGAAATACATCAGTCTATTAATTTTCAGTGCCATAACATCGAAATTGTGGACGTTCATAAAATCCTCGGTGTACATTTTTCTCAGAACTTAAGCTGGGATGCACACACTCACTATCTTAGGAAAAAACTATCCTCAGTTGCAGGCATGATATCGCGTTGTCGGAGACTGCTTCCAGTAAAAGCTAAACTTCAAGTCTATAATGCTTTATTCAATTCCTATTTAAATTACTGTTCGTTGGTATGGGCCACAACAACAAAGACAAACTTAGACAAACTCCATTTGTTACAAAAGAAGGTTATCCGCTACATTGGAAATATCGATCCAACAGCCAGTACTAAAGATGCGTTTGTTTCCTTTAACATCATAAGGGTTGATAACTTATACAAATATCGATTACTCCAAACATTCTTTTTTTCCTCTACTGAAGTCAAGAACTTACTCTCATCTCTGGCATTTTTAACACTACGTAGCACAGATATACACACAAGAAGTAAAGATGTCTGGGAAATCCCCCACTTCCGCACTTATTATAAACATCAATCATTAGCACATAACCTGCCATCAATGCTTAATATGTACCAAAACACAACTCGTCTGAATCCCAAGAAATTGCGCACGTACTTCATAACATTGTGAGCCACATTTGATGTTATACTTAGTTTTTTTCTACTGTGCTTCCTTTGTTTACAATTTCGTACTGTTATTTATGTCAACTTGTACTATTTTTAACTATTTTTAGCTCATTTTGGCAAATATGGTGCATTACATACTGTATTATGTTGCCGCAATACTGTATTATGTTGCGTATGGTGTACATTGCTTTATATTCACATTATTTTTTTTTCTCAACTTCACTGTTCTGCCATGTAACGGTCTCCTGGGCCTCGTCAAGCTGCTCACCCAGCTTTTAGCCCAGGAGACCATTCCAGTTCTTTCTGGGAAAAATAAAGAATGATTGATTGATTGATTGATTGATATAAAAGATGGAGAGTCCCCATATATGGAAGGCGAGCTCTATATAAGGCTATAAATAGTTCCATATATGAGAGCATCTGGCTATCTCATTCTCATGTGTGGACGTTCCTGCTTTTTTTATATGGCCATGTATAGCAGTATATGGCGCCATATAAGGCCTTCTTTGACCATATTTGGCCGTGCTTGTGATGGTGATGAATAATTTTTATGGCGCAACGGCATCTGTGGCCAAAGAGTGCCATGGCCCAAGGTATTTCGTTTACTCAAGGTCGGGTCAAAGACCCATTCCCCAAGCATTTCACCCTATCTATTGAGGCTAGCCTAGCAGTGCAGTTAGAGGAACTAGCGGGCATTAAATGGGATGTCATACCTAGGGCTTAGTGAAATGGTTCAGCTTAAGTTAAGGACAACGCAGCGAGCTATGGAAAGAAAAATGATAGACGTAACTTTAAGAGACCGGAAGCGGGCAGCGTGGGTGAGGGAACAAACGCGGGTTAATGACACCCTAGTCGAAATCAAGAGGAAGAAATGGACTCGGGCAGGGCATGTAATGCGCAGGCGAGATAACCGCTGGTCTTTAAGGGTAACGGAGTGAATTCCAAGAGAGGGCAAGCGTAGCAGGGGGCGGCAGAAGGTTAGGCGAGCGCATGAGATTAGGACGTTTTCAGACATAGAGTGGGCGCAGCTGGCAAAGGACAGGGTTAATTGTATCACCGGGTTGTATCACCGGTAGGTACCCTGCGGCACTGGGGATCGAACCCTCCACCTCCCGCATGTGAGGCGCATCCACTCAAACCACTAGGCCACCGCTGAGGTTTTGGCCGTTCTTCTGCTCATATATATCTTTGTACTACTCTATAATAAACTATACATGAGTATATTGGACCTATATAAATTATATCTGGCCCATATTCGCAATTACTGAAAGAGGTACGCCACCGCCGCGTCTTGCCGTTCTATCGCAACGATGAACTGAGTGATGATGAGAGTTGTGAAAGATTTCAGTATCGGACACATGCATCTGGGAGCCAGGTTTCTGGCTGTGCAGCAATGTGAGTTTTACATGCGCTAGTGGCGGATGACAATGAAGGTTGTTTATTAAGAAGGCTTCTGACGTTGGTCAAAATAACTGATACGGGAGATGACAACTGTCCACTGCCCCTCGAGACTACTTTCTATGCAACTGGAGATGCAGAACCGGCATCTAATATACTAACTTCTTCACGTGTCTCGATCTCGTTGACAGTGTCAGTGCTTGCGTTATACATGATGATATTAAATCGTAGCTTGTTGTACCGTAGCTTAAAAGAGCCAGGCCCGCGCGTCAATAATTCCGGATTCAATCTTTTTCTTCGAGCCAGGCGTGCAGAAGGTGAGAAATCTTCACTGATAATGATGTATTTTGACTTATATTCATTACAGAGCGATAGCATCTATTCCTTCAATTTTGAGTCGGTAAATTTAACTATAAAGGGACGACACCTCGCATGTGCAAAAACGTCCAGGCGACGCGCACGTTGTATTGAAATATACTTTAGTAAAACTTGGTGCTGGGCTAGTTGGTTAAGCATTTCTTTGAAACAGGTCAGCGCTAAAAAAAAGACAAACACGACGGCTAGAGAACGACGACACGACAGAGATGAGCGCTATAAGCGCTCATATAGCGCTCATCCCTGTCGTGTCGTCGCCCTCTCGCCATGTGTTTGCCTTTTTTTTAGCGCTGACCTGTTTCAAAGGAGTTGTATTGAAGCCGCGGGGAATGAATCGACGACCTCAGTTAAGGCTTTCAAAAGGTCAGATTCGGTATCTGCCCAACGTTCTTCAGTATCTGGCATACCCCGAATTAGTAAGTTGTCGCGTCGCGATCCATCTTCAGCTTCTTCAAGAGGAAACCGCAGAAAACTATCTCTAGTATGCTGGCCTTTTTAACGACTTCTTTAAGCATGCAAGCTCTTGACTAATGTCAAATTCCTTGGCCTTTTCGTCGAGTTCATCAAGCCTCTTGTGCATGCCAGCTAACTTCGATTCAATGTTTTTTTCTTCACTATTTTTAATGACTTTTACATCCGCAGTTATTTCAGCCTCAACCTTTCGAGCTTTACAGCGCACGACAATGTACAGCTTTAAGGAGATGAAACATGACTTTCCTCTGTTCAGACGGATCGCCTGGCAGGCTGTCTATGCCTCGGAACGAGTTGTAGGATCCGGGTTCGACTAAATGTCTCTCTCCCCAGCGCAACAGCAGAAAAACGATTGAAAAACATTCACTAGCAGTATCAAAGCAGGCACATGGACATATTAACAGAAAAAAATGAACATCGCCACACTTTTTTGTGTTCAAAGAATATTGCCACAGTACCAAGCAATCCAGTGGCGCCATACCGCGGCCGAACTGTTTTAGGTCGGACTTGCCATGCCTTGCGCACTCGAGGGGATAGGGGATTCGTCTTCTTCCTCGCTCGAGCTCCCTGCTGTCTTGCACTTCCAGCACGCCTAATTAAACCTGGTTTGAGTGTTTCGCCCGTTTGCCGGTGACAATGTTGTGTACAGACTTGCACGGTGAAAAAAAATTGCTGGCGGTTGAGCATTGCAAACCACGTAATGTGCGAAAGCAGGTTTGTGCTGTTGGATACCAACGCCACGTGCCTGAAAGCCCAATTGAAAGCACGTGTCCTTTCCTTTCGTGACTTTCGCACAGGTGGCAGTTGATGAAGACGGCAACGTGCAATGCGTAGCACGAGTGTTTGTTACAGTTTAACACAAGGCGTTATCGGCTGCGGCGATAGCATAGTGCTCTCGTGCACTGGCCACCGACCTGCGCGCGCCGCGGGTTCGAAAGTAGTTGCGGCAATATTTATCTTATTTTTCCAGGTTGACCAAGGTCACCCTCATTCGAAGTTTCGTTTATTTCCCGCCATTTCACGCATCACGTGACTAACTTCAGAGGCTTCACCACACCCCGGCGTTCTCTAGATTAGGAGGCCAATAGTGCTTTCGCAGTAAGACGAAGCTTCATGGAACAACGTCCCAAAGTGCAGGTCCTCCCTGTCCGAAACATCATTCTCGCTCCGCCTTCGATTCTTAACAACCCACTTTGAATTCCACGTCAAATGTCACCTTATGAAATTATGACATCCGTGTCCATGCACATCTGCGCAGCTCCATATCGTGTGTCCGCAAGTGGTCAAGAAGTTTTTAAGTAAGCAGGTCCCCAAAATTCTTCACAGCGACATGATCCAGCCCTCCAACCTTCCATAGGCCAACCTCTTGTGGTGGCGAAGAATCAGTGTGGCTTGATTCGGTTCTTTGGGGATTACCGTCGCCTTAGTATGATCAAGAGGAAATATGTCCACCACCTGCCGTGTTTGCATGACGCACTAGACTGCTTACGTGGTCGGAAACTCTTTTCTTGTATAGATATACACTCTGGGTACTGGCATGTCCCCGTGGAAAGCGTCGCTCGCCCCCAAACCGCATTTCAGTCCCTTTGCTCGCTTGTCATGGTTGTTGGAAGCACTTGGTTGTTAACAAGAACCCCAAATTGGTTTTCGTCCAGAACCTGGAAAGCGGGACTGTTTTGCTGCTTTGACTCCTGGCGTAGTTCCCCTTCTCCTCAATGTCGTCTCGTTCGCACCGTGATCTCGGCGAACATCATAAAAGCGTACGAGAACCTCCTTCATTCTGCCATTCTTGCCTCCCTTCAAACTTTCTGTCCAGCGGACTGGTTTCTCCTATCCATTCACCCCATTTTAGCAAGCCGAACCTTCTGTGTACGTGTCCACGGTAAGCCCTTAGTTTACTTCATACAGACGACCCCCCTCCCCCATCATTTTTTAACGCGGTATTTATTCCTGTGGTTCTAGCCGAGGATAACATTTCTTCTGTCCGCGCTCTTGCGTACGCAGATGATATAACTTAGTCACCTTGTCGCCAAGACGCGTCTTTCCAACACTCGTCCCTCCGGCACACGCCTCAACTGGGTCTGACCCTTTCGCATACTAAATCATGTTTCATTCGCATTCTAAACAAAGCCGGCTTGCGGAGAGCTCCCCCCCCATTCAATTTTAATCTAGGCAATTCTCCAATCTATAAACTGTTCGTCTTTTAGGTCCTCTTCAAACATCTGAGACTGGCCCCCCGTGTCTGACAGCCGGCCGCAAGTCAGCTCACGCTACGTTCGGTGTCATTCGCCGTATAGCTATGCACTCTGGCGCATGCGTGCTCGCATGGCCCTCAAGCGTGCGCGCTCTATTCTCCAGTTAGAGATATACATATACCAGGCACTATGTCATTGCCTCAGCCGCAGACAGCGGGACTCCCTTGAGGCTATCAATCGTGAGACTATGTGCGCTTTAATTTATCTCCCCGTGTGACACCTCTACCCGTGCTTCAAGAGCACGCTCAACTCAGTATGCTCAGTGAACTCACCGACCTGCGTGGGGCAGGTCCAAGAGAGCTGGCAAACTGTCCCTTCAACTTTTTTTATAAAGACACCTCATCTGTGGTCGTATTGTCAGCGTATACTGACAATCGTGACATTGCTTCCCAGGCAGTATCAGCCGCTCATCTTCCTCAAGGGTGCATACTGCATACCGATGTATCACACTCATCCCAGCGGGGAGCTGCCGCTGTCTACAATTCCTCCCACCCTCACCATAACACTCGCGTGACATATAACACGAATGCATGCACACCTCTGGCACTGGAATTTCAAGCGATTTACAGTGTCGTTGTTTCCCTTCCGCTTCAGCATAGTCCTCCTCTGCACCGATCGACTCCTTCGCCGCTCTTGAACTAAGTAACTTAGAGCTGTTCGTCATGCATTTCAAATTACACAACCCATTCATTAGCTCTGCACAAAGTACCCATGTCCTGTGCTCATACACTAGATTCCTGGTCATGCTCGCAGTCCGCCTAGTATCTAAGGGGATACTATGACACACACTGGCACATCACACGGTCCGCCGCCTTTCCCTCTTCCATCAGATCCGTTCCTGTCTCATGTATCCGAATCACAAGCCCTGGGCCAGTGAACACACGCTCAAATTATTGCCGTACTCTTACTCGAAACAAGGCGGTATCAGTGCGCCGGATTTGGGCAGGGGCGGCTCTTAACCCTTGCATACGTCACCGGTGGTGTGGCAAACTTCTGCCTGAGAATGACGAGATCCGAGCGGCCGTGCAAGTGCACCCGCACTTTTTTTTTATTTACAATACTCTCAATCGATCGCCGAAGCATTGCAGACGGGAGTGGGGTGAACATTTGCAGTGAACATTTGTGAGGAATCTTGGTTGAAGAGTAGCAAGTTGTATGTGGAAGACTTTAGGAAAATACTGTATTAATAACCAGACTGCAAAAACATTAGAGTAAACAGTAACAAACCATTGAAAGCCCGACGTAAATTAACAGTAAACACCTAATAATGAAAAAATGTAGATAACAAAACGTACAGCTCAAATTGGTTCTTTCACGAGTACGAAAGCATAAGGGAACACAGCCATGGAAAAAGAGGAAAAAAATGCAAAGCCAACTACTTAAGCATATCATTTTTATGACGTAATAGGATTGCAAACAAGTTCAAAACGTCATGACTTCGTTTGAGCAATATAAATGAAAAGTTGTTACAACACTTAGGCCACGTCATCAACAAACATAAAAGCGGATAAAGCTTTTCTAAAAAGGGCATAAGCATTGACGCATGCGATATCAACCGGGAGGTGGTTCCAGTCGCCGCATGTACGTGGTAAAGATGAGTAAGAGAATGTGTATGTGTTACAACGAATATATCCAACCTTGTGTTTGTGGTCAACTCGTGACGAGCAATAAGCGGGTTCAGAATGAGCTGCTTTCTTAAAGTTGACTGATGGATATACTTTGAAAAAGAGGCATAAACGAAAGAAATTTCTACGCAGAGACAAACAGGGTAATGAAAGACTGTTATTCACACTTGTTACGCTTGATGTGTGATGATAGTTAGATAAAATGAAACCAGCCGCATTGTTCTGTACAAGTTCAAGGTACTGACATAAGTCAGCTTGGTTAGGGTCCCATATGGAAGCGGCGTATTCTAGTTTGGATCGTACAAGTGTCTTATAAAGGAGTATTTTGAATGAAACTGAGGCCTTGATGAAATTTCGACGTAGATACCCGAACATGCGGTTAGCGTTGCAAATTATTGAATCAATGTGCGGTTGCCACGATAATGTTGAGGTCATGAGCAAACCTAAGTACCGATGCGATGATATGGCTTCTAGTTCAGTGTTATTCAGGTGGTACTTTGGAGGATGAGCGGAGCGACGTGATACACCCATTAACTTGCATTTGTTGGTGTTAAGCTCTATTTTCCACATTTTACACCAATTTGCAATGCTGTCAATGTCCGACTGTAAAATTTCTATATCAGCTTCGTTGCAAACTTCCCAATAAACAACGCAGTCGTCAGCGTAAAGATGCATGGAAGATGTCACATAATTAGAAAGGTCATTAACAAATATGAGGAAAAGCAACGGACCTAGAACAGAACCCTGAATGACACCACATGTTACTTTAGTTAGGTTTGAATCGTAGCCGTCAAGTGTTACGCACTGACAGCGGTTAGTAAGAAAGCACTCAATCCAAAAAAGACGTTTATGGTCTAAATTCAAAAGAGGCAGCTTGAACATTAGTAACTTATGGTTAACTTTATCAAAAGCATGTAAACGATGTGTAAAGACCAGCAACTGCGTTTCGCAGGAAAATGAACGTCTGAAGCCATGTTTCGCATGTGCGAAAAATGAGTTCTCTTCCAGGAAGTTGAAGATATGCGAATACAGCACATGCTTCAACATTTTGCAAGGAATGCTTGTTAATGATATGGGTCTGTAATTTAGAGGCGAGTGTCTGTTACTTGATATGTACAACGGAACCCCCATCCCGGTCTTCCATTGCAAAGGTAGTTCACCGCATTCAAGAGACTGCTGAAAAATTTTTGCCAAACAAATATTGACCACATGTATGTTTGCTTCAGAAATTTAGAATTTATGTTATCAGGCCCTGAAGATCATGAGATTTTCAAGGAATCAGTTACTTCTGCGATGCCACCAGGATCAATGATTACTGGGAACATCGGAGAACACTCGAAATCTGGAAATTCATCCGGAACATATTCTACAGACATGGACGAAAAAGCATTCGAGAATACAGTATTCAGAACACAAGGGGATTCATCAGGCGAAATTGGCTCTCCAGAATCATCGTGAAGATAAATTGCTTGGTTATCTTTCATGTTCACAATGGACCAGAACTTCTTTGGCTTGTTTATTAACATGTTTGGCAACGTGCTGTTAAAGAAGGGATCCTTGGCATCCAGGACTGCATCAGCGTACTCTTTTGAAACTGAGAAGTAGGCATCCCATCGATCACGCGTGTTTCGAGCTTTAGCTAGACGAAACAGCCGATTTTTCTCATTAAGAATACGGGCGAGTGTTCTACTCTAGTGTTCTACTCAAGGGGCTCTAGCGTTGCTCCTAATGCATCTTAATGGAATGAATGTGTTGCAGAGCCCGGTAACGTGCGCAGCAAACAAATCCTAGTTTTGCTGTACAGAACGCAGTTTCAAAATCTTTTACGTACGTGTCCCAGTATCGACAAAGGTTCTCATTAATAGCGGACTTCACCGGACCTGTGTGATGTGCGACTTTTGTTGTGGCCGCGTCCATGGGCCTCGAAATGTGGACCATGGACAGCCGCTACACTGGCAACCATTGCGACTATATGAGCAAAACTGGGCTTCACTCCTTCTATATTTCTCCTACATTTCCTCCCCCCCCCCCGCCCCCTCTTGTCACATCGCCTTATGGCACACTTTTAGAGGGGACAAAAAGACCCCTGGTGGTCTACATGAGTTCGTCTTTTGTAATTCCATTGCTGCTTTCCAGCGCATTTAATCCCTAATTTTATAGATATTCACCCATCTTTTCTTGGCATATCGCAACAAGATAAAGCATTTAAAAGTGTCAAAAATGTCTTCAGAACGTATATAATGTCTTATTCAAAGCGTTAAGCATACATGTTTTGAAAGCCAACTAAACTCTGTATTGAATGTTAGTTCTTTCTTTCTTTATTATTGCGTTCACACTTCTATAATGTTGTATAATGTTGTAATCCTCTGTACATGTCTGAGCGCTCTGTGAGTGACAGGGCCCTCGTCAGGCGGAGAGCATCTGCCTTTTGCCCTGTTATCCTAGACCGTTTGTGTCTGAAAGTTTCAAATAAATAAATAAAATAATAGATACCATTTAGTTTGGCCTGAAGTGAAAAAACCGCCTTTGCTACATGGAAGACATAGCAATCTTTTCGCTAAATTTTCAGACTGATCTGACTAGCCTGAAGCACGTGTTCATATGTCAAACAAACGCTGACTTCTAGCGCAAATTAAATAAAATATATATATTTGCTCCTTGTGAATTGGTAATTCTAGCTCACGTTGTTTCAAAAACGAGTTTACGTCCCGGCTCCGCCAAAGTTCATGCTGTGACTGCCTTGCTCAGATTTACACCTCCCCCCCCCCCCCCCCCCCTAAGCAGCTGTGCACCTTCCTAGACCCCTGCTCCTATTTTCGGTGTTTCATTCGCTACCTTGCTTTCATTGTTGCGCCTTTCCTCAACAGAAATGGAGAGCTTTCGATTTGGTCGTCCGCATAGGACGGCGTTTAAAACACCTTGCATCGCCTCCTCAGGGCACCTCCTATAGTGCGCCAATTCGACCCGGCAGCACCAGCAGAAGTACTCACGGACGCAGGCGGTATCGACCTTGGAGCTGTGCTCGTCCAGCACAAATCTGGATTCGACGTACATCTCGTACTTTATGCCAGCTGCACACGCACGAAATACAAGTACTACTCCTATGTGACAGAAAAATAGTGCTTGGCTATGGTGTGGGCTTCCAGAAAGTTTCGCCCTTACGAATATGGCTGTCTTTTTGACGTTGCAAAGGACGACCATGCCCTTTTTTGGCTTTCTTGATTAAAAGACCCATTCGACCACTTGGACCGATGAGCTCTCGGTCTCCAATAGTACGACTACGCATCGTCTTCCGCTCGGTCCGCAAACATCACAGTACGGACAGCAGGACTTCCCATGCGGCTGCCTCGTTGAATTCGGACGCCCAGGTGGTGTTGTATAGGGAAGGGAATTCATTAAAATGCGGGCATATCTTAGGGTAGAGTATGGGGCGCAGTTTGTGTAGGGATCTCAAATGAGTGTATGTGTTGGTTCGTAGCTGTCGCCAGACGAGGGCCTCGTCTCGCGTGAGTCGTTTGTGGGGTGGTGGATATCTGTGCCTGGAGCAGACTCGCGTACTGGTACTGGCTCTGGTGACTGACTGCAATGGATGACGGTTCCTGGTGGCCGTTTAACGCTTGCGCGAGCAACAACGTATGCACGCTGGTTTCCAAGAAATGAATAATGACCAGGGGCCCACACTAGTTTGACGTCGGATGAGGCTGTGGTGTAGGATCTCAGTAATATGGTCAAAGACGGGGATACGAGATCTTTGCGACACTTTTTTTTTAATTGGGCAAATGTGCCCCCCGGCATAAGGGAGTCGTGTACATAAGCAGGCCACATATTCAGCTTGCCAGTCTGGGACGACGTATCCGGTGTCTAGTCGGGGGGGGGGGGGGGAGCGGAGGAATTAATGGCTTGTGCTATGGATGCCTCCTCCGTCCCCGAATTGTTGGTGGCTATTCATGAAAACTCAGACCCATTCTGTACTGTTTTTATGTGTTGTGGAGAGAGATGCCCAATTTCTGAAAATTTTGAATTCTGAAAAATAAAACATGGAAGAAAGCAAATTTCTTTCCAGAAATATCGGAAACATTGGGAAGATACTAAAAACAAGAATTTGCTGATAATTTATATTATCACGTAATAAATAATAAATAATCACATGATAATTTATATTATTATTAATTTATATTACCACACAACAGGGGATACCTGTTGTGTGGTACACTCGATGGTACCTGTTGTGTGGAAGAAAGCGAGACCGTTGAGACGCCAACCGGACAGCTTTATTCCAGTCAGGCGAATGCCGGCACGAGCCCGAGACGCCTGCCAGCCGCCGCGAGCCTCACGCCGGCGCACAGCCGCTCAGCAAGCCAAGCCACGCAGACGGCCTAGCCACTGCATGTGGCTACTGCCTACAACATCTCCCCTGACAGAAAAGCAACCTCTTGGGAGGAATGACGCAACGTCCACACCTGGTGTGCCGGTGGGAGGCGTCAGCGCAGGTTGTTTGTGAATCTTCTTGAGAAACTGAAGTCCTCAGGGGGAGATTCGTCGTATACGACGTCTTGGTGGTCTCTCTCCTCTTTCGCAGGCTTGAGAAAAGGGATAAGATAGGTTCGATTTCGCCGTATAGTGCCGTTCCCAGTGTCACCTATATATGACCTAGGCTCGCTTGCGGGCGACACCACGTTCCCTTTTCGCTTGAAGTCTGTGACCCAGACTTCATCTCCTTCCAGAAGGGTCGGAAGTTGCCGTACGCCATGTCGTCTATCGTAATCTCTTCGCTGCTGTTCGCGGTATTGGGTATCAAAATTCCGAAGTTTAGTGGCGTCTGGCAAACGGGGAACAAGCCTTCCGGGAGTCAGAGGAATCTTTGTCCGCAACCGCCTCCCCATCAATAGTTCAGAGGGGCTGTAGCCATTTTTCAATGGAGTTGACCTGTAGGACAAGAGGGTCAGGTACGGGTCTTCGGTCTTCTTCTGAAGTTTTGATGATTTTCACCGCAGCCTCAGCGAGTCCGTTGCTCTGAGGGTATTGTGGGCTTGATGTGACGTGTTTGAACACGTATTCTTGAGCAAACTTAACGAAGTCAGAGGACGAGAACTGCGGACCATTATCGGAAACCACCACCTCTGGAATGCCGTGCCGGGCGAAAATTGATTTGCAGGATTGATCACGGTACTAGATGATACCTTCTCTAGACGAGTCAGTTCCGGATATCTGGAGTAATAATCAGTCATGATTAACCACCAGTGGCTGTTGAGAAGAACAGGTCCATTGCAACTTCTCTCCCATGGTCTTGAAGGAAACCCGTAGGACGAGACGGTTCCGATAAATCCACCTTCGCTGTGGGGTCCAGATGCTTCAACGATGTCAACCCGGCGTGACATGCAGACAGACGCGAAGTGGCCCTTCTTGTGGCAGCCCCTGCATACCCGCGTCCGCGCTGGGCACAGTGAACGCGGGTGTCGTTCTTTCCCACACCAACGACACGATGATGGAACGCTGTCAGCTGGACGCGGATGTGGCCTTGATTCAAAGTGCTCTCGGCCGTCGTTGACGTGAGCAGCGTTCGTGGGGTGCCTGACTTGCTGTTTGCCTGAAGCAACTTTGTTGACGGTCAGCGTTTCGGGGTGAAGCTCCGCTTGCTGCTGACGAACGCTTTCGACCTGCCTGATACTCTCAAGCGCCTTCTGAAGAGTAAGATCAGCGTCAAGTTGCAGTATCGCTGACAATTTCTGGTCTTGAATGCCGACGACCAGTCTGTCTCGAACCAGTTCCTCTCGGAGGGTGCCGCACTCACAATGGTTGGAAAGCGTGTGAAGCGCAGTTACGAATTCTTCCGCGGATTCGCCGTCGTTTGGACCCTCGTGTTGAAGCGTGCCCGTTCAAAAATGACGTTGCGCCGCGGTATGAAGTAGCTGTCGAACTGCTTTAGGACGACTTCCAAGCGTTCTCACCGGAGAGTTTGAAGGTTCCGAACACGTCCTCGGCCTGGTCGCCCATCAAGTAAAAGAGCGTGTCGACTTGGTGTGACCCTGATTTGTCGCAGAGACCGGAAGCCGTGTAGAAACGCTCGAACCGCTTCCTCCATTTCGGCCAGTCGGCAGGAGTTGTGAAACAGAAGGCCTCGGGTGGTTGAATGACGAAGGACGCCATGTACTGGCCGCGTAGTCCAGGCCGTAGACGCGGCTGTGACGTGTGCCACCGTAGATGCGCATTCGAGCGAGAGGACGCAGCCCCGGCGGGGCTTACTGTGGGAATTCGGTTACTTCTGACACCATGTTGAGTGGAAGAAAGCGAGACCGTTGAGACGCCAACCGGACAGCTTTATTCCAGTCAGGCGAATGCCGGCACCAGCCCGAGACGCCTGCCAGCCACCGCGAGCCTCACGCCGGCCGCACAGCCGTGCAGCCAAGCCAAGCCACGCAGACGGCCTAGCCACTGCATGTGACTACGGCTTACAACATACCCATAAAAGATGGCGTCCACATGTAGCCTGGCAGGTGGCGGTTAAATCAGTGATTTTTCACGCGAGGTTGCTCGGGAAGAGCCAGCTGTGGGCCTTTCCTTTCCTCAAAATCAATGGAGTCTACATCGTTGTCGACGTCAATGTACCCATCGAACGACGGCGGCCTAATGCTCCAGAGCCGCGTTTCTGCTAAAACGTTGTCAGCGCAAAGGCAAGCAGAGCATATATCTCTCTGCCACTACCGCGCCACGTAGCTCAAAGTATGATTGAGCTGTCCGCTAACCAAGGGAGCCTGTTATGTGCGTTTCTTTTCCTTTCGTGACTTTTAAGCGCAGATGGAAGTTGACAAAAACGACGATGTGGAATGGACAGCGCGAGACTGAGGCAGTTTAACACGAGGTGTGATTGGCCGCGGCGATAGCATTGTGCTCTCGCGCAGTGGCCAGCGAAGCTGATCTGTTCGCGCCGCGGATGGAAGTTGATGAAGACGACGATGTGGAATGGACAGCACGAGACTGAGGCAGTTTAACACGAGGTGTGATTGGCCGCGGCGATAGCATTGTGCTCTCGCGCAGTGGCCAGCGAAGCTGATCTGTTCGCGCCGCGGATGGAAGTTGATGAAGACGACGATGTGGAATGGACAGCACGAGACTGAGGCAGTTTAACACGAGGTGTGATTGGCCGCGGCGATAGCATTGTGCTCTCGCGCAGTGGCCAGCGAAGCTGATCTGTTCGCGCCGCGGATGGAAGTTGATGAAGACGACGATGTGGAATGGACAGCACGAGACTGAGGCAGTTTAACACGAGGTGTGATTGGCCGCGGCGATAGCATTGTGCTCTCGCGCAGTGGCCAGCGAAGCTGATCTGTTCGCGCCGCGGATGGAAGTTGATGAAGACGACGATGTGGAATGGACAGCACGAGACTGAGGCAGTTTAACACGAGGTGTGATTGGCCGCGGCGATAGCATTGTGCTCTCGCGCAGTGGCCAGCGAAGCTGATCTGTTCGCGCCGCGGATGGAAGTTGATGAAGACGACGATGTGGAATGGACAGCACGAGAGTGTTAGGCAGTTTAACACGAGGTGCCATCTGCTGCGGCGATAGCATAGTGCACTCGTGCAGTGGCCACCGAAGGTGTTCTGTTCTAACCGCCGCAGGTTCGAAACCTAGTCGCGGCAATATTTATTTTATTTCTGCAGTCATCTGGGAGAGAGGAACTGCTAGTGAAGTTCTGCTTCCGCACTGGTAGAATTCTGGCGCTTGTGTGCACGTTGCAACGCAGAAAAGTACGCAGATATAATCTAATCGGCCTATTCCTCCTATCCAATTGGTGAGGGGATTTCTCTCTCTCCACTTCGCCACGTGACAACCATGACAGGTGGCATGATTTTCTTCGTGGTGAGTCTTCCAATGCCAACAAATGAAAGCAGGTTTTGTCCTAAATTCTCGGCTCTTAGTGCAAGAGCCCTCATACGCTCACCAAGGCTGATCAAGAATCTTGCTATCGTACGTACGTATGTACGTTATTTCGATCTTGTGCCGTTGCATAGCAACCCGAGTTACTGCCCGAGCTTACCCGAGTTCTCGGGTAAGTTCGTAGGATCGTCGCGCCAGCTGCGTGAGAGGTTGCTCGGGAAAAGCAAGAAATGGGTTGCATATGTCCCCATCGGTGGCTGTGATAGAAACAGCATCGGTTAACCGCTGCGCCACTGCGCTGGTAGCGGTATGAGGACTCACCGCCATCTATGTATGTTAGGTAGAGAATGGGCAATTCTGCATGAATGGGCATTAACCCACCAAATATATCACGTCATAACCTTAAGACGGAGACGGAGTGTCCACTCCAAATGATGAACACCTCCTTTCGCATTTCTACTCGGTTTAACTACTTCAAATCACTACCATTTTTTTTACAACTTCTCCCACCAGTAGTTGTGGAACGCTGGCAGCGTTAGCACCACTACATTGCGATTTCAGCAGAACTGCGTGCATTGTGGCAGCGGGGTCAGCATCCTGCCTCCCAAAATAAATGTACACAATTGTTCACAAGCTGTGACGAAAGAAACCACACCCCTTGCCTTAGCCTGAAGCAGACACAAGGAAACGCCATGACGAAAACCTCGAACATCATGCTCCGAGTGATGGAATTTCATGTGAGTCAACACTCCCATGTACTCGTTACTAGGCTTTGCAGATGTTCTTCTATTCTGCAAAAGGGCAGTGACAGCATACCCCGTTAAGATTGATTCGCACGCTTCCAGGGAACGTACTTCATGTGTTGGCAGGTT
The DNA here is from genome assembly GCA_030143305.2 of Amblyomma americanum. NCBI lineage: Eukaryota > Metazoa > Arthropoda > Arachnida > Ixodida > Ixodidae > Amblyomma > Amblyomma americanum. The sequence continues at coordinate 50,312 of JARKHS020004288.1, forward strand.
CAGACTCCTACATGTATGCCAAGAGTTAGTGTGTGCTGTAAAGCGCTCTCAGTGATCGTTCAAAGCGGGAATCACGAGCCGAGCGCGTGACTTCATCGGCGTTATGCGTGAATCTGCGCTGCTCAGCTGTTTGAAGGCGGGGTCTTCATTCCTAGCGGTATGTGGTCACAAAACATAAGAGCCGAGCAGTGAAATGTTAGGTGCAGTAGTCTCACCGTGAGTAGAGATATAAGCTTAAGCATTAAAGCAGCATCTAAGTCAAGCTTTCCTCGTCTAGCCCCGCCGAAACTGTGATCAACATGGAAAATCCAGGTGAGTTGTCCATTTAATTTTCGTATCTAAATACTTACCGCCGAGTAAGATTCTCGTCTTCAGCACGGCATTATTTTGAGCATAAATGTCATTTGTTAAACCGTAAGGGAATCATATCTCATGCAGTATTTTTAAAGTCTAAATTAAGCAACACCATGAAACAAAACTGGTTTACTGTTACGTGCTCCCCTTTTTTTTCTTCTTCACCAGATTTAATCGCACAAAAAAATCTCGACTTTGTGTTCACTGTTTCCGACGATCATTAACAATTTCAAACTTCTTTTAATTAATTATTTATGTAGGGCAGGTATTGTTAACTTGAACAGTGTCTAAATGGATAACCAGACCCTCCTTCTTACTCGTTTCCGGACGTGTGAAACTAGTGACAGTAATATCTCGAAAAAAAATCATTTTGGTTTCTTTCCGAAAAGGTCATTTTTCTGCGAGAGGACCGTTACTGGGACCCCACCTCGATTGCTCGTATAACTGAAGCCCGTTTTAGTAGTTGCAGTACTTCGTGGTACTGACATAAAGAACAATGCAAGAGACAAGAAAAAAATAGGAGAGAGAGGGAGAGAAGAGAGAAAGGAAGAGGAAGAACAAAAAGAACAAGAAGAGAGAAGAAAAGGGTGGAAGAAAAATAAGAGAGAAAAAGGGGAGGAAATGGAAGGACAACACGCCTCTCGCCGAATGTTTTAGCCACGGATGAAGATGGGAACATCGAAGGCACTTATAAGAGGGGACCGATTTTGCTACATCGGTGATAGTTTGGCGGGGCATCTCATAGGTGGCGCTCGAATTTAGCATTTGCTAAAGTCCCAAGGGGTTTTAGCATTCGCTGTATTGGCGCTGGTAGAACGCTCCCGCCGTGTCGCCGCTGCAGTGGTTCCGTGGTGCCGGACGCTTTCTCCCCCGTTGTCCTCCAAGAGCGACCATGCGCCTTGGCACACGTCGCGGTTGTCGGGCCCTGCGTGGCGCTGCACTGGCGCGTGACCTAGAGTCACTGGATAATTTCCAGTGACTCTAGCGTGACCTGCACCTTCTCCACTGTTGGTCGCCAAAACATTTCGTTTCTCAGCAGTGTCGAGAGGCGGCGTGTCGGTGAACTGCATTTTGCAAGGAGGATAGCTAAAGGTGGAAAGCGTACACAAAGCCGCGTAGCAAAATCTCGCCGGCCGAATGGATTGCGCCAGAGTCAGCGCTCCTTCATTCTTCGTGGTTTTAACTAAACCGTAATATAATTGATCTTGGACTCTCAATGCATTAGCTTTGAACGATGATTCGCACGAAAAGCCGTTGTCAGTCTGTCGGTGACCGGCTTCCGCCAAAGCAGAGAAAAAGCTTTACCATCCTAATGGTCTCGAGCGGGATCCGAATCCGCGGCGGAAGGCATGATTCAGCTCCGTTTGTGGCTGTTTTAGACCACTCAGCCATCGCCGCAGCCTCTCACCCTGCGTGTTAAAATGCAGCCTCTAGCGCTGCGTTTTGAATATCGTCGTCTTCATTAAATTTCATCCGTGCACAAGTAGGTTCAAACACAAGAGCACGCGTGCGAGTCGAAGTTTGAACGCGTGACCGCTTTTGTGAGACATCTTCCAAAGACACGAGTACGTGAACACTGGAATCCAAAAACCTACAAGCCCCCCCCCCCCCCCCCCCCCCACCCCCCACCCCAAGAAAAAAGTGCAAGGAAACGCCATATGACGAGCAGGGAGTGAGTCACATGGAACGGCGGGAGATTTGAACCACCACAGCAGGGCAACAAACGACTTAAAGTGTAATTTGTGTGAATTAACTTCATCCATCAACGCAAACGCTTACCAAATCGAAGCCCGCAAACTAACGCATTTTCATTGACATCAAACGCATGGATCGCTAGTTAATTTTAATTAGAATTACTTCAAATTTTTCCTGAAACGATTAGTGCAAACTGTTCTCGTAATATGAGCGAAATGCGAATCAGAGTCCTAAAAGCACGTTTACTTTTTTTTCAGAGTTGTCCTGACATTAAGCAACTGGCAACCGAAGTAGCTGTTGTCCTTGAGAACGGCTGTTTCGGGGACTCTTCCTGACTCATGAAGTCTAATATTGTTGTGGCTGTTTCGTTTATTTTATCAATGTAAGTATTACCTCTCGCAAACAGTTTACGTTATAATCAATTTTTCAACAAATATGTCTTTGAGGCCAAATAAAGAGTGCATGAATATAGCTGAAGGCGCTCAACTTAATCTAATATAACTGATATCTCAGTAAGCATACCTTGCTTCCAAGACACAACACATCTCCCACCTAATGTAAAAATATTGCTTTTGAAGCTGGTGTTTATTTCCTGCAATAGCGGTAAAATTTTACTCACATAAAGAGAAATGAACAGCTACTAGCTGGGGCAATCTATTTGAGCTTTTTTTTTAATCGCAGCCAAACGAAGGAGGCAAATTATATCCAATGTCCGTTAAATTTTTCTCTGTGTGCATCTGCGAAAGTGTACAGACGGCGTCACACTGAAGACTGCGGCTGGACAGACACGGTTATCTGCAAACAAAACGACATTCTACCGCAACTTCTTTACTCGCGGACAACTTTCTGTGCAACCGTTGCCAAGGTTGGAGGAAAAGGGCGGAGTATTCTGCTCCTCGGCCGCGCTCATCGCGATGGCAACCCGGCGGGCCGCCCTTCGCTGTTAAAGGGAAATTGGCGGTCAAGGCATTGCATCGGAGACGGAAACTTCGGTCGCTGGTCACTGGAGCAAAAAAAAGAAGGAAAAAGTCCGCTTATAGCCTGGACAACTTGTCGCAGTTCTACGTGGGAAGAGGCTCATCCCGATCCCATTCTCGCCTACAAGCCTTGGCTGCAGTGCCACAGAAAGTTGTCCGCGTGTGTAGATTCTATAAAACAAACGCTCCCGTGCAGGTCGAGACAAGTAGTAGGTACTACTACACTCGCGGACAACTTCCTGCGGCACAGCAACCGGGCTTAGGTGGAAAAAACGAAGGAGGCGGACCTCTACCACATACTACTGCACCAAGTAGCCTGACCTGAAAATGAACTTTCATTCTTCTTTTCTTCGTTTCCTGAGACGACAGAAGACCGAAGCGGGACTGCTGAAGCCGACACATCACATGTCCGCCGCTTTCTGTACAGCCGCCTAATCCCATTGTTGAGAAGTGCGGCTTCTGGGGTCGTTTTCTTGTTGAGCGCGGCAAAGTGGTACATTTTTTTTTGCCCACGCTTGCTGCCCTCGTCATCGTCGTCCTCAGGACCGCCTTCTGATACAGAGTGACGCTTGAGCTTCGGTCCTCCACGCTTAGGCTGCAATGCCACAGGAAGTTGACCCCAATTACGGGTACGTGGGCCCGAGCACATTACCCGAAAGCATTGAATTGCTGACTAATCTCGCTTTTACAGTATTAGCTGTCAGTGGCTCCAACCGCGACTTATCGGTCACGATGGTGCCGCATCACAACATGCGCAGCAGCGACAGGAAGCAGGCGTCTGAGACGGTCTGCGCACGCCCCTCTTTCACGGAGTGACATGCACAGGCTCGCAGAGCCCTGAGCCTCCTCATTCCACTTAACTATGACTGCCACCTTGCACTAACGATGTAGCCGCCTTGGAGAGGAGATCGGGCTCGGGCCTTCTCCGTGTTCTAGGGGTTGTTGAGAAATAGTGGTACTACGTGAAGTGAGGGGTGGAGGATGCGAAATCCAGCTCTAGTTGGTTCTTAAAAATGCGGATTGTTCGCTGCGTAAATCGTACGATACACCATGAGAAAAGTCATTGCTCGGGGATGAACCGGCTGCGTTATGTTTTTTTTTATCATATTAGAAGAGCGTGGGCAGGGGGGTGGAAGCCGGCGATAAAAGCCTTTGCTGCTGTACAAGCGTGACGCCTGCGACGCCTCCAACTGTCGTTGAGCTTCGCGCTGCATTGCTGCAAGCGTGTCGTCAAGTCCTTTTAATTTTTTCCTGCGCACAGCTCGGGCGCTCTGAGAAAGTTCTATGGCAACTGTACTATTGTAAGCTGTACAAATTCAGATTGCTGCACTTCATTTTGCCTTCAGTTGTCATTCTGTGCTGCAACAATACTTAGCAGTGTGTCTGTGTTTTTTTTTTTCAGCGGTGATGTATTTCCTGGAAATGGACATTTCCACATTGTGCACGCTTGTCACAAGGTAACGTTGCTCTTTATTGAATGTGGAAAATGAAAGCATACGCAAAAAGCACAACATTGCTCAGTGTAATGTGCATCAACCACTATAAAAAACAAGTCTATAGATATCAATTTTCTAATTAAGTGCGCTTGGTACCAACGGGTGATAAAAGGATATGATGCGAAGGGTCAAAAGGAATCTGGATAAGGTTTCAAGGCCATTAAGAATTTTCATGCCGACGATAATTTTCAGTCTTTATTTCTTTCCTTAAACACATTTTTATGAATCAGAGAATAAATCTGAACACTATGTAGAAAATACATCAATTCTGCAAGCAGTTATCACACTGGGAAATTCGAAAGTAAAGCGCAAATCTAGGGAAGGGGCATTTCTTCTGTGCTATTTTTATATCGAATAAATCTTATCGCCCTATATTTAGCAATGTAGCTAACTACGATGTGCGCAAAGCGTACGCAAGTGGCTGGCATGCCCTGTCCTCGACAAGACTTGTACAAAAAATATCATGAAAACAATACGAAAGAGAGGATCCAACTCAGAAGGAACTGGAATATCGACTCATGCCACATCTATGTTTTTTAAGAAACATTTTTGAAGTATTTTATGGCATGAGGAGCTTTGTTGAGGTGCGAGTGAGCTACTATAGTACAAACTGGAACTAAAATTAAAATTCGCAGGCAGCACTGTAACTGTGCGGAGCGCGACCTGTTGGCTCGCCTGAGAAGAAGAGAGAACTGCAGATTCAGAGACTGAGGGGACCTCTTTCGGATTAGCCCGAGAAAGCAGTCGAAGTGGTATAGCCAAGCCATGGACTCGTGCCCGCGCTGTCGCAATGCGTCAAACTCCTGCAGACTGGAGGTGCCCTTGCCGCGCATTCAAGAACGGTGATAAGCAGAGTGATATAATCTTGCAGCCAGATATGAACCTCCGTTCATGCCGGCTTGCTCTGCCTCACTACGGACGACAGCAATTGCAGAAACATTAGAGAGGTGGAGATGGAAACGATACAATCAGCAACAACTTAATGGCATGCACTCAGAAATGATATTCGAAGAATAAGTTCTGAGCGTGTTCCTTTGTTTGTTCCTCGTGACTTTCCTTCGTAGGGATGATTGTCGTCATGTATTGTCAAGTTGTATAAAGATGTAAAAGAAATTTATTTCTCGAGTCGGAACGAACTGGCTCCCTTGACATTGCACGTAATTGATATAGGTTTATTTTTTCCATTTTCAACGGCCGAGCTTCGCTTCGCTTTGCGATGCACGCCGAAATGCAGCTCTCCAGCAAGAGGGAACAACTGAACACTTCATTGTTCCGTGCCGTTATCTTCACCGTATCATGACAGCTGCATGGCTGCACAGAGAACAGATCTGCACAGACGCCAAAGCAAAAGCAAATGCATTTCAAGTTAGCAACGAATGTATAAAAATAAAAGCCCACAGGGTGTGCTGAAATCTCAGAACTAAACAACGCTCTCATGTATATTGAATCTTTGTGAACATTTAGTAGTCGTTCTAGCGTAATGCTTCGTAAAGCTCGCTATACAAGGATTCATTTCTTAATGTACTGTGGTGTAAATCATCATTCCAGTTAGAACTCAAGCTCAAGCCTGGCGTAACACCTCCGGGAAAGTGAGTTTTTTTACGTCATATTCAAGGCTCATTTTTATCGTGTCTAAAAGCACGGGCTTAAACTGGCAGTTTCCGCCATGTTGATGGCCGGGGCTTTCGTTGGCTAAGCTCAAACTTGTATTCTCTGTTAAAAGCGCAGGTTACAGGTGTCTGCAGAAACCGGCGGGTGCAGATTAGTGGAGAAATGGTTAATACTTAACAGGTACAAGTAGTCAATAAAGTATACAGCGGCCCCAGCCGAGCCATGTCACACACGAAAGTATAGCTACACTTACCTCAGCTCTCACATGCATAAAGGGCATAGTAACATAGGCACCTTACAGTGACCGCAAAGTTTATGCTGCCATTTATGCTTTCCACGAAGCCATCTTCGCACAGATCTTTAGCTGCGTGGCTTCTCGGCGATGATCGCCTCTTTCACCTCGTTTCCTTTTCTTAACGACTTTCTTTTACTCTTGCGTGTACAAGAGCCATCGCTCCCGAAGCACTGCACGCCCTCAATGATGGAACAGTCGCCGCGCACCCAGTGTGCTGAGCCTACTGCTGGTCGAGTAGTTGGACAGGAATTGGCCCAAGTCGCATACGACCAAGTAATTGCAATACTGAACACAATCGTGATTACTATGCGTGTGCTGCGTTCCAGTTTGCACACGCCAGCTGTACATAATGCACTGCAGACGCTGGTTTGTTATATCCAGTGCTTGCAGCTCTCCAATAGCTGGCACAAGGCATCCTCCAGCCTCATATCGTTCCGAGAAGAAGTTGGGATGTGTTACGTTGTCATCCACATTATCGGCCGCAACGGCAGGCAGCCTTTCTTCACACCGGAACATCTGCGCTGCCTGACTGCCTTGTGTTAGTGATGGCGGACAGTCGATGTGTTCTACTCAGGTCGCGGCGCTCGGCAGCCCTCAAGGTGTGCAGGCCACAGCTGCATCGGCTTGTGACTTTCAATGCGTGGGCCATGTTAGTCATGACTGCAACGGACCGTATTGCTATACTTCTTATTATTTTACGCCACAACTCCCTATTCCCTCTCCCCCAGTGTGGGTAGCCAACCGGAACATTCTTCTTGTTAACCTCCCTACCTTTCCTCTACCGCTTTTCTCTCTCTCTCTATCTCTCTGGTTAGCATGTCGTAAATGCCTTGATACTGACGCTGCGAACGGCTTTATGCTAACTTACTCTAGCTTTGTGACTGACATTTAAGTTGATTTTAGTCACCCTGGATCCAATAAAGCATTACATAGGGGAGGGATGGCTGGAAATACAAAAGCATAAAAGCACAAAACCAAACGAAACGCGAAAATAAATGTAAGGTTTATTTAAAACAGGCAAAGAAACACAAAAACTACAATTTAGTAGTAGTAGTAATTGGTTTTATTAAAATAATAATAGAAAGGAAGGAAAATGTTTTTGCTAGCCCCGGCATCTGCCATCGATACTGAAGCACCTGAGCTGGAGTAGCGGAAGTAAAGGATAGCAGGCATAATGGAGAAATAAAATGAAAGAGGTGAGGGGACAGGAAGAGAGGATAGGGGGAGAGGTAATATACACAAACTATTTACACAATAAGAAATGTATACAGGTTGTGTGCGTGGTTAGTTCATGATGGAGCAATAAAAACACGCGCACAGCACTATGTTGACTACAACTGGAGTGGGGCGTCCAGTTGTTAATCGTCCAAGGTAGCACTCGCGGAGCGCTCAGTCACTTCGTGTAACTACCAGGCGGAGAACAGACGGGACGTCAAGCCCGCCTGTTCGAGGAATGCACAGATGCTCACCAAGGTTCGCTCACGGGTGCGTGCACTGCCCTGCGGCCACAATAGCGTCTTGAAGGAGTCTGGTAGTATGCCCAGCGCCCTATAGGCCGGAAGCATATCGCGACGAGCATCGGCGAACGCGGCACTGTCAAGGAGCAGGTTTTCTAGTGTTTCCACTGCACCGCATCTGTCACACACATCACTAGTCGCGATTCCGTGACGCACCCGTCGTTCCCCGGGCCACACGCAGCCAATGCTCGCGCGGAAGATCATTGCACGTTGCGACCGCGTAAGTGCGCGACAGCCGTTGATGCTGTCGATGCGGTCACCTCCTGCGATGCGTGGGTCGCGGTGCTGCTTTCTTAGATGGTCCTGGATGACCGCACGCACGTCCTCCAGCACAAGGGGCAGATCGCTGGCAGGTAGTTGATGTGCGGCTGTCTCGAGATCGTCAGGTTTTTCGTTGTCGGCGATGCCGCAGTGACCGGGCACCCACTGTGCACGCACAGCGCACCCTCTCTGCGCGAGGCGCTCGATGCGCGAGCGAATGTCCCGCACTAGTGGGGTACCGCGACCGTTGGATTTGCAGGCGGCTGTGGGCGGCGCGGGAGTCGCATAGCAAAGCACTCCTGGGCGGCGGCTGGCCGAGGGTGAGCAGCAGGTCCAGCCCGAGCCGGATCCCCATCAACTCCGCCGTGGTGGAGGAGCCCAGGAAGGTTGCGTGTTGCTGGCTGTGCAGTCGCAGGGCGGGGATGGTAGCCGCCGCAGCAAGGGAGCAGCTGTCGCGGGCCACTGAGCCGCCGGTGTACACGAGGAGATGGCCCTGGAGCTCCTCGTGTATGACGGCTCTGGCCGGCTGCTGCACAGCACAGAGGGGTGTTCTCCGCTTTCCCGCGATGCCGACGACTTCTCGCTGTACCTCCGAGGCAGCAGGGCAGGGCGCGCAGGAGCCGCAGGGAGGTGGACCTTGAGTCAATTGCTCATACTCGAGCAGCGCCGCGCCCATTCGTGAGCGCGGGTGCGAGCGCGTACGCTGCATCAGCGAGCCATACAATTTAAAGCACACCTGGAAAAACAGAATAGCCTATACGAGGAGCAGGATACAAAATACACCCCGCCACGTTCGCACATCTCGCTTGCGCATTCGCAAGCCCAAGCACTCCGCGCAGCGCGCGCGCGCGCACGCACGACACACACACACACACACACACACACACACACACACACACACACACACACACACACACACACACACACACACACACACACACACACACACACACACACACACACACACACACACACACACACACACACACACACACACACACACACACACACACACACACACACACACACACACACACACACACACACACACACACACACACACACACACACACACACACACACACACACACACACACACACACACACACACACACACACACACACACACACACACACACACACACACACACACCCACCCACCACACACCACCCCACCACCACCACCACCACCACCCCACCACACACACACACACACACACACACACACACACTGCTTCTCTTTCGTCACTCTGGTCCAAAATGCCGCTGATCTTGTCGGAGCAAAGGCGAGGAAAAACCAGCTCCGACAACGTTGAGGTCCGAACTGTTTATTTGCGCTGCTCGCGCTGCGGCGGCATAGCCCAACGTCCTCTTTCTTGTCCGGCGCCGCGTGCCATGGCCTGCGAGCCGAGCGCTGCGCGAAGGGTGCTACAGGGCTCCCCCCCGTAGAGCGAAGCCACAGGATTCGCCCGGCGGATGTGTCTGGAGGAAGCTGTGCACAATGGTGGCGCAGTCGAAGCGAGAGCGAGTGTAGGGCCGACGGGCAGAGGAGTGGCAACGTTGGCTGGTTTGAGGCGGTCAGCAGCCACGACGTCTTCACGGCCGTTGACGTCTAACGTGAAGGTCTTCTGCGCACGATGGAGGACGCGGAACGGCCCATCGTAGGCCGGCGTGAGGGGTGGACGGACGTGGTCACGGCGGATGAAGACATGGGTGCAGGAGGCCAGGTTCTGGCTGACGAACACGGATTGAGAGTGACGGGCTGCAGGGGCGACAGGAGTAATGTGGCGAAATGTGTTCTCGGATGTAGGTGGAAGCGTCATGGATTAACGGAGGAAGGAGAGAAGAATTCCCCAGGGAGACGCAGGGGAACGCCGTAGACTAGCTCAGCAGAAAAGCTGCCGAGGTCAGCCTTCAGTGCCGAGCGAATGCCCAAGAGGACGCGGGGAAGGTGGTCGGACCAGCGTTCCCTTGGCTGATAAGTGGTAAGGGCAGCCTTCAGTTGTCGATGCAGACGTTCCACCATGCCATTGGCCGAAGGATGGTAGGCGGTCATATGAGATGTGGCGAACGCCCAGAATATTGGCAAGAGCAGTAAATAGGGCCGATTGAAACTGGCAGCCGCGGTCGGTGGTGACGACAGATGGGCAGCCGAAACGAGAAACCCAGCCGGCCATGAAGGCCGAAGCAACCGATCTCGGCTGTAGTGTCAGCAGTGGGCAACGCCTCGGGCCAGCGGGTGAAACGGTACACACAGGTGAGCAGATAAGAGGCCCCACGTGATAACGGGAGTGGTCCAAAAATGTCTATGTGAGCGTGGGAAAACCGTGCGTCGGGCGGCCGAAAAGGAGAGGCAGGCGTGACGGTATGCCGGTTAACTTTGACGCCCTGGCAGTGAAGGCAGGTTCGTGCCCAGTGCCGGACGTCGGCATTGATGTTTGGCCAAAGTAAACGAGATGTGATCAGCTTCTGCGTAGTACGAATACCAGGGTGGTTCAGGCGGTGCAGTTTTTCAAAAATGGTGCGACGGAAAGCCAAAGGTAGTACGTAGGGGCGCGAGACGCCAGTGGATGTCTCGCACGTAATGAACTGGGAGGAAAACGGCAGTGGACATTCGGCGAAAGACAGGGACGCGGATGAGGAGCGAAGACGATGCAGCTCTGGATCATTGCGCTGTGCAGCCGCTAGCTCCTCCATGTCCACTGGCGATTCGGACGCCATGGCACTAACGCGGGAAACCGCGTCAGCAGCAGCATTCTCCGGGCCATTGACGTGACGGAGATCCACTGTGAACTCTGAGATAAAACACAGTTGACGGATCTCGCGTGCAGTGTAGGTGCTGTGGTTCCTTTGGAAGGCAAACGTCAAGGGCTTGTGGTCCGTGATGACGTGAAAGTCCCGGCCCTCCAGGAAGTGGCGGAAGTGCTTGGTGGCGAGGTACACAGGGAGCAATTCTCTACCGAAGTTGCTGTGTTTAGTCTCAGGTGGCTTCAGCTTTTGGGAGAAAAACCGAGGGGCTGCCAACTAGAGACGTCCTCCTCGAGAACTGCGCCGACGGCATTGCTCGAGGCGTCGCTGATGGGGCGCAATGGAGCATCAGGAACTGGATGTATGAGCAAAGTGGCGTCTGCGAGCGCCTTCTTGGCAGAGCAAATGCAGCGGCAGCGTCCTCAGTCCACTCAAGTGGCGCAGGAGAATCTATTTTTCGTAGCCAAAAGATCAGTCAGAGGCTTCAGGAAAGAGGCACACTTCGGGAGAAAGCGGCGATGAAAGTTCAGGAGGCCCAAGAATTCTCTGAGCTTTTTGAGTGACGTGGGGGCGGGAAAATCTTGAATGGCTTTGACTTTGCTGTCGAGAGGCCGAATGCCCTGTGGAGTGACAAGGTGGCTGAGGAACTCTATTGTAGCTACGCCAAAGAGGCACTTGTTCGGGTTGATGACGAGCCCATATTCATCCAGTCAGTGGAAGAGTGCGCGCAGATGAGCTTCATGCTCAGTACCGGATGAACTTGCTACGAGGAGATCATCGATGTAAGCGAACACGAAGTTGAGGCCTCGCGTAACTTCGTTGATAGCTCGCTGAAAAGTATGCGCGGCGTTGCGCAGGCCAAAAGGCATCCGTACATACTCAAAGAGGCCGAACGGTGTGGCAATGGCCGTCTTCAGAATATCAGCGGGCTCCACAGGAATTTGATGATAAGCCTTCACTAAGTCAATTTTAGAGAAGATCGTGCGCCCAGCCAGATTTGGTGTGAAGTCCTGTACCTGAGGAAGTGGATAGCGGTCTGGTAAAGTGTGAGCGTTGAGGGCGCGGTAATCTCCACATGGTCTCCAGTCGCCTGGATCTCTCTTTGGCACCATGTGAAATAGCGATGCACAGTTGCTGGAGGAAGGGCGTACTATGCCGAGTTCAAGCATGTGTTGGAACTCATGGCGAGTGATAGCGAGGCGTTCTCCCGACAAACGGCGAGGGCGAGCAAACACCGGAGGTCCCGAAGTCACGATGAAGTGCTTCACCGGTGACTCTCTGGCATGCGGCTTTGTGAGGTTGGGAAAATCAGCCAGAACTTTCGCATACGGCGAAACAGGGACGAGAGCGCGAAGCCCCGTTGCCGCAGTGGTGGAGAGTACGCCGTTGACGAAGAGGTGCGTGCTGAGGTCTATGAGGCGATGAGCTTGCATGTCGACGGCTAGGTTGAAGAAACTGAGGAAATCCGCGCCGAGAACAGCTTGCGAGACGTCAGCGATAATGAAGATCCAGCTAAACGTGCGGCGCAATCCGAGGTTAAGCGTCAGGGACCGTGGGCCGTACATTCGAATGGGAGAGTTGTTGATCGCTTGGAGCGGAGAGGTCTGTTCGTTGCGACGCCGATCTGCCCAAGAGGCCGCTATGACGCTGACGTGTGCTCCCGTGTCGACCAGGAAACGAGCGCCAGTAATCTTGTCCGAGACTTAAAAGAGGCGGCATGCCCGTCCACCCGCACCATTTACCGCCGTCAGTGGCTGGTCGCAGCGTTTCCCGACCAGGAGCATGGGTGTGTGCACTTGCGGGCAGAGTTGCCGAAAATACGGTGGTGCCAGCAGTCTGCCGAGGGCGACGTGGCTGGCCGCGCGTCGATGATTGGGATTCCGGGGAGCGGCGGCGTGGCCTGAACCCCGGCGAGGAACGGCGCGGCAAAGGCGCGAGGACATCGAGCCGCCTGGCAAGACCATCAAGTCGACATTCGATGCTGGCAAGCTGGGAGTCTGCGGCAGTAGTTGGAGGCGGAGTGGTCACAGAGCTGGCATTGGGGAGCCGTGAGTAGTGCGCAACACGGTCGGAGAGTTCAGCGAGCTTGTCTAATGAAACATCACCCGCTGCCGCGAGGAAGAGCTGCGAACGGCGGCTGCCACCAAGCTCTGTAGCGCTGAGGAACTGCTGGAGTTTGCTGCGCTCGGACGCTGACTTGTGGTCGATGATAGCCGCCTCCAACGTGTCGAAGGGTCGAGCCGAGTCCGGCGAGCTGATGACGTCCACGATAAGTCCTCAGCGACGTCAGGAGGCAAGGATGACACGAGGTGGAGGAAATTCGTCTCCTGGCTGGTGATACGTCGCAGCTGGAAATGCGCCTCAACCTGCCGGAGCCAGGCAGCGGGGACTATTGGGTGAAATGGCGGCAGGCTGACTGGCTGAAACGCGGCCACTGAAAGCACCAAGAGGCTGAGCGTTCTGGGGCGTGTCGCCGCCGGCAGGCAGGGCGCAAGAGCCAGCGGAATCCATGGAGGAGGATGGGGTTGCGTGTTCGAAGCCGGGTCACCAAATCTGTCGGAGCTAAGGCGAGGAAGAACCAGCTCCGACAGCGTTGTGGTTCGAACTGTTTATTTGCGCTGCTCGCGCTGCGACGGCATAGCCCAACTTCCTCTTTCTTGTCCGGCGCCGCGTGCCATGGCCTGCGAGCCGATCGCGGCGCGAGGGGCGCTACAATCTCGTTTTAATGCGTTACCATTAGAAATGCTATATCGGCAAATTGTCCGCCCGCATTGACTTTGAGATGTCGGCCAGAGTGGAGTGTGGAGAGAAGAATAGTGCATTCGGAGGAAGGGTGGAGGAGACGGCGGATAGCGAGGGCGATAGTTGGAAAAGGAGGAGAGTAACAGTGAGAGGGCAGACAACTAGAGAGGAGGCCGACTTTGAGTTGTGAGGGTTTTGCGAAAAATACCCGGCGCGTAGAGAGCATGGGTAGTACACAGACGTGTGCCTCTGCCGCGCAGCAGCCAGCAGCAGAAGCGGCGGTGGCAGACAACTTTCTCGAAGTCGCTCCATTCTCTGTTTTCCTCTCCAACTGTTGAGGTCACGCTGGGCACCTTTCAGCGCTCCGCTGCGGCGCTAGGCGTGATCGGTCAGCACCGTTTTCTTGGGCGTAGCGGAGCAAAGATTCGCGAAATTCCGTCCCTGGAACGACGTGCCCTATAAAGATGCATACTCTGCCTCATGAATCGCACTGATCGTCTGTGATTCTTTTCTCAGCGCATTTGATAGCCACGCACTCAGAAACACTGAAAGCACACGCGCGCATACAGGAACTTCCGCAAGCATATGCACACGCAGAAACACGCACACATAGCAACACGCACCGCGTTCACACCCTTACTCTCCAGGAAATGCTAAAAGGTCAGATTCCGGGCTTCGGGCGTACCTCGGCTGCTTTGTGATTTAGATATTATTTTTCTTGCTCGGCGTGATTTTGCTCGCTGTCACGGGGAGGGGGGGGGGTCATAAATGGTGTACTAAATGACGTCATTATAAATTCATAACGCTTTTATTTTTCTCCTCGATTAACGTTGTGGCCACTTGCAAAGTGCAGCGCTGAACCCGAACTGTCGTGCTGGATTCGCTTCCCCCCGTTCCATTATCACGCCTCTCGGATGTTATGAGCGCTTATATCTTTACGGGAGCTATAAGGAAGAGAAGTCAGACGCAGAAAATGCCTGAGCGCTTATTCATGTCATCCACTCATTCATAACGATTATGAGTCATTTGCTCAGCTGCCTCTCCTGCATTGATAGTAATGTGGTGTGTGGCGGCCGTTTTTCGTCCAGTAATTTCGGCCTCGCCTGCATCGCAACGCAGCAAACACTTCACAGATATTAATTATTTAGGTGCATTGCAGGGCTGAATCGGCGTCAAAAAGAAAGGTTTCTGATAAAATGCATCTGCATGAAAACACACAGTTTAGGCTTGGTGGTGGTGGTGGAGAGAAATTAAAAGATAACAAAAGTCGCGCCACATGCTCATGGTGCTCCAGGAAATGATGTGACGTTACAAAGACTTCATGAATGGCGGGTGCAGCACAAAATATTGAGTCAGCATTCGTGAAAGTGACACAAATATCTCGCTGACATGCTTGCATACGGAGGGTGAAAAATCATCATATTCTTTATTTCAGGGGCTGGCACCCACGGATTGGTCGCTTCCAAAACTTAGAGGCTTGTCCGGTCTTCAACTTCAATGTAAGTTCGGCGCTGATTTCTTAATCTTTTTGGTGGTGAATTTATCGTGATAATAATAATAATAATTGGTTTTGGGGGAAAGGAAATGGCGCAGTATCTGTCTCATATATCGTTGGACACCTGAACCGCGCCGTAAGAGAAGGAATAAAGGAGGGAGTGAAAGAAGAAAGGAAGAATAGGTACCGTAATGGAGGGCTCCGGAATAATTTCGACCACCTGGGGATCTTTAACGTGCACTGACATCGCACAGCACACGGGCGCCTTAGCGTTTTTCCTCCATAAAAACACAGCCGCCGCGGTCGGTTTCGAACCCGGGAACTCCGGATCAGTAGTCGAGCGCCCTAACCACTGAGCCACCGCGGCGGGGCGAATTTTTTTTATTTTTTTTAATTGGTTTTTTTTTGGGGGGGGGGGGAATGGCGCAGTATCTGTCTCATATATCGTTGGACACCTGAACCGCGCCGTAAGGGAAGGGATAAAGGAGGGAGTGAAAGAAGAAAGGAAGAAGAGGTGCCGTAGTGGAGGGCTCCGGAATAATTTCGACCACCTGGGGATCTTTAACGTGCACTGACATCGCACAGCACACGGGCGCCTTAGCGTTTTTCCTCTATAAAAACACAGCCGCCGCGGTCGGATCGTGCAAAAATTGGTTTTCAGGACGTCTAGCATTACGAGTAATTGAACTGTGAAATTTGGTATATGGTTTTTTGTGGAAAGGAAATGGCGCAGTATCTGTCTCATATATCGTTGGACACCTGAACCGCGCCGTAAGGGAAGGGAGAAGAGAGGGAGTGAAAGAAGAAAGGAAGAATTAGGTGCCGTAGTGGAGGGCTTCAGAATAATTTCGACCACCTGGGGATCTTTAACGTGCACTGATATCGCACAGCACACGGGCGCATTAGCGTTTTTCCTCCATAAAAACGCAGCCGCCGCGGTCGGGTTCGAACCCGGGAACTCCGGATCAGTAGTCGAGCGCCCTAACCACTGAGCCACCGCGGTAAAATTGAAAATTGGTTTTTGGGGAATGGAAATGGCGCAGTATCTCTCTCACATCTCCGCGGACACCTGAACCGCGTCGTAAGGGAAGGGGCAAATGAGGGAGTGAAAGAAGAAAGGAGGAGCGAGGTGTCGTAGTGGAGGGCTCCAGAATAATTTTGACCACCTGGGCGTCTTTATCGTGCACTGATACCCTACAGCACACGGGCGCCTTTGCGCTTCTTCTCCATCGAAACGCTGCCTCCGCAGTCAGGTTCGAACCCGGGTACTCTGGATCAGTAGCCGAGCGCCCTAATCACTGAGCCACCGCGGCGGGTATTGAAATGTGTACACTGTGCCTAATGACGCAGAAGACGATATCTGATATAATCCTTGGGAAGAAACAGACTACTGCTATGTAAGGCAGTTACACCTATACTCATAGCTTGTTTAAGAGCTGTTTTTTTTTCATTTAAGACGTCCTGTGTGTGCTCATTGTGAGCAATTCAACTAACCCAGAATGGCTGTTTTTTTGCTCTAATTATGAAGGAGTCTTTAATAACCGTAGTCACGCACTTCGCTCGCGGGTGCCCAATGCCAGCAGTGTTGCTTCATTTTGTCAAGTCACCGCAGAGGTGGCAAAAATAAGCGTACGCTGAGTTTGTCATGGACCTCCTATGCTTGGGGACGAAGAAAGATACCGAGGCCGCTTAATGCGAAACTATACCTTTAGCGCAAATATGTCAATTTGTTTAGTGTATGAAGCTTTCCTGCACTCCCTAAAAATGACAATTTCACACAGCTCCCCACAGTCGCCTGGATTAAGAGTGTAGAAGTTGAGAAATACTAACACCGACCAATATTTGTTAGCAGTTTGACGTTTCGAGACCAACTCGGTCCCTTCTACAGGGGCAACTGAGAGACAAGCGAGCAGCAGCAGGGAGCGGCCTTTGCTTCCCCTTTGTTGTAACATGGCTAAGGCTGTTAACAGGAAGGAATTCTGCAAACAAATGAGCGGCAATATATGGGCGCTGCGATCTCGATGTCTGCTCCCACTTTGACAAAGAAGGTCAGTAACAAAAAGCACAACAGTAAAAAGTTTTCATTCGCTACAACGGCGACTGCTTCTGCATGCTTAAGAAATCAAGGGTAGAAAACCTATAGTCCATCTGAACTCAGTCGAGCCCTCTAGTTAATTCAAAATTAAACAGGAAAAAGATGACCCCTTGCCATTCCTTGACTTCCTCATAAGAAGAGAGGGAAGAGGCCTGAAGTTTCGTGTGGTTGGAAGCCAACACATACAGACCACTACTTAAATTTGAATTCCAATCATCCCATTAGCCAGCAAGGCCTCCGTCGTCTCAACTCTTATGATGAGAGCCAACTCCATCTGCTGCTTCCAAGCTCAGAGGAATAAGGAAGAAGCCGCCGTGCGCACCAATCTCCAGAAGAATGGCTGCACACGTGGCTTCATTCGATGCGCTTCTCGCGGTCAGGCCCGGAATATAGGGCGGTCTTGTCATCACCGAAGCAACGAAACGCACTCGCACTGTGCTTCTATACGATGAGGGGCCGCGAGGCCAGCGAGGCGCCAACACGCATCTCTACGGTCCAAAACCCGTTTCAACGGTCAGCCGGTTTCTGCCACTATGCAAAGACCGCATCTCGAAAATGAGACAACCGGGCGTTATCTACGAAATTCCACGTTTCAAGTGCCCGGCCTCACACAACGGCGAGACGAAAAATCTCAGAGAACCGAGAAACACAAAAATGGCGCTTCGTTATTGAACACAGAAAGCAACGCCATTGCTGAACCCTGCGAGCGCACCGACCATAATATCGCCTTCGAAGAAGTCAGTGTTTTGGGCGTGGAACTTTATTCCCTCAATAGGCGTCACGTCGAGCCGTGGCACATCCAGCTCATAAAGGTTACTGTAAACAGCTCTCCGGTAACGCTCCCTCACGCATATGTTTAATGGTCTTTGCCACGTGATAACAAAGAAAAAACAATTAGAGCTCCCTGCTGCTGCTCGTTCATCGCTCAGTCGCCCCAGGAGAAGGGACCGAGCTGCTACCGAAACGTTGGGCTGCTAATAAATATTGGTTGATGTCAGTATTTTTCATCTAGAATAGATCAAACGCAGCCAGACGGGCTTCCGTCTGGATGTTCTCGTTCAAATTAAGATTGTAGTAGACATATGCCAGTCGTTTTGAAGTTGTATTAATGTGGATCAAGTTGTCCGCTTTCTAATGCCAATAGGCCATGAGGGAAGGGCAAAATGAAAAGGACATGCAAAAATAGTGACCCTACATTTTTTTCTTTTCTTGTTACCTCTCAGTGTTCAGTACAAACCTGGGGCCAAGAGTGCTTTTTTGGAGGCTGCCGGTGCCTTCAAATGATGGGAAGCGAGCCCAGCTACGGCTGCTACAAGTATTCCGGTGACCAACCCCCTGTTGGCTTCAAGCTGCCACCAGTCACCACTGAATATCCACAAATAGCGAGGTCGCCCCTACTTCCTACAACTCCAAACATGGATGACCTTGACTATCCACCTTCAACAGAGGACTGGCGTACCGTTGATCCTCCAATTCCATCGAGAACGCCCTCATTTACAACCTCATCTTCATCAACTGAGAAGGCTCCCGTTACCACTCTGCATACATCAGAGAAGGAGCCTTCTTCTACCACTCCATCACCGCCAAAGAACAAAACTTTCATTCCAAACCAATGGAAGAATTACTTTTATGCTGATGCTCAGAATAAAAATAATCCAATGTATCACACCAAAAAATAAAATATATTTATTCAGTATAATTCTAACATATCTGTGTGCATCCATCTTAAGCGAAAAAAAGTACAGGCATAACAGGCATAAAAATAACAGGCACCAAGAGAGTCGAGCTCCTCTGTCCACTCCAATCGATGATAGTTCTCATTGTATAATGTGGCATTCTATAGCGTTTCTACACCATTTCTTAAATCTAACCTGTTCGTGATAGTAAAGAATCAGTACGGCGGCACCAAAAGGTAACCCTGGATAGATGTGTAAGTGTAGCCGGCAGATTTTATTTAGGAAAGCCCGCTTTTAGAGCCATTTGAAGTACTTGGCGGTGACATCACCTAAAAGATACTTAATCGGCATTGTTTTCAACCAGCTAGTTTTGTTCTGATGGGTGCCCTTTAAAGCGACAAGCTTTAGCCGCCAAAACAATCAGCTAAAAACACTCCATCTGGGGTCATTTTTTTTTATTTCAGGTATTTCGCGGTCGTTCATCTCCAGCTCTGTGTTTGGGAGATATTCGATTTCCGAAGGCATACAAAACTTTGCTTTATTCAACAGAAGCGGTTTAAATAATCTTAGAGTAAATAATGACACCCTGTTTCTCAAAAGCGGGGTTTACTGCTTTCAATTTCATATATCTAAGGCCCTTCGTTTTCAGGTTAAATTTTTTTCGGTACTTGTGGAGTAAAAATGTGGAAATATTATTCGATTTCACATTCGGCTGCCAATTGGGTTTTTTACCCAAAAGTTCAGTAATTTGTGCGCCTTTTTCGGTGACTCTTTCCGGTAATGAGAAGTGATTATTAGTGCTCCTTGCTTATTTGCGGGACATAAAATGTTCGATTTTTCGCTCGACATTTTCTTAGTTAATGGTTCACCGTAAAAGTATGTACCAAATCAGATATTTCATTTTTTTTTGCTTACTTGTTGCAGTCATTCGGTCCAGTACATTACCACCACCATGTGGCACACCTCTCCGCCGATGCTAAACATACTTGGTTACGACACTGAAAAAACATTCACTCAGCAACCCAGCGGCCATTCTCAGCATGCAATACCTCAAGTAGGATCAATACTAATAGCGCGAGTAGCACTGGACTCAATGAGGCCACTATGACGTCCAATCAGTACCTGCGTTCAGTTTTGTAACCTTTAGGACGCAATTTTCGAACTTTCCAGAATCATCCATGCCATGGAGAAAACACGTTAAAAAATATTGCAACCCAACAACGAAATTTAGTCGCTTTAGAATAAGGCTAGCGTCCGCGCGGTGCCGTAATTTTTGTATACTTCTGAACTACATTTACTATGGTGTCTATTTTCGTGTAGAAATCGACTTCAGTCTGATTTTTCAGGAGAACCATCGGAGTACAAAATTGGGTAAAATCAGTTTGTCCCAAAAACGAGTTGTCTACATATGTCCTCCTGAAACACAGCAGTAAAAGTAATGGACAACAGAAACAAAGGCATGTCGGCCATTAAAAGAGGTTTATTGACAACAAAAGCTCCCTCTCACATACCTATAGAACCTGCGTAGCTACGTAATGAGTATGGTCAGGGCCGTATCGTTACCCTCCTCCTCAGGAGCTTTCTTGAATAAGGGAATCAGTGCGGGCACGTTTTGCGGCCGCCACCTGAAAAAAGGAAAAACGAAAGCAAGTGGATTGAAGCGCATTTCAACAGGCGGTATGTAGAGCACCTTTAAGTTCTTATTAGTCCACGTAGCCCTCGTAGCTTATTAGCCCCCGAAAGCTCATTAGCCTCCACCCAAACGCAGCCATACGGCTACAAAAGAAAGATATCGAGCTGTCACAGTAACTTCGTAGTTGAAGAAAAACTCTACACGTTCTTTTAGCCCGGGCCCACCACCTTTCCAGGGTAATCGTTTTACCAACTGAGTTAACCGGGAAGGCTCGCAGATGGTAAGGCGGGAGCGAATTGGGAGCGAAGTTGGGCCTGTGTTGTCCAATAATTAGGGGAATCCCCAAAGTGGGTCAGATTTTTCCAGTTTTTTTGTTTAGTGTTCACTGATGACAGCTCCTTGCCATGTGACCTGCAATTTCCAAAGCTGCATTCAAGTATGCCTGCCATGACTGTCACTCCAGGAGCTTCATCCTTCGTCATCTCCCATCTCTCTGAGAACTCTGCATCCAGCTTTGATTGATTATGCTCTAACCTACTAAATATAGCAAAGCCTGCAATATGCCCCTTCTTAGCCGATATTTTTCACCAGTCCATTGATACGGGTCGTGTCCCAAACCACTGAAAAATTTCTCGTGTCATACCCGTTTTCAAATCTGGCGATGCTTTTAAACCACCAAATTCCAGACCGATCTCGTTAACCAACACCACCTCCAAATTACTTGAACGTATTTCTTCTGTTATCATGGGTTAACCGGTGAAGCAATACTTTTACCAAGCAGCATGGCTTTCTAAATGGTCTATCTTGCGAGACACAACTCTTGGAGTAAGTTACTGACTTTCATTACGCTGTTCATGCTCACTCTAAATAGACGCCGTGTTGGAAGATTTCTCAAAATCATTCGATGAACTCTCTCAGATACGTCTAATGAAAACTTGACAAGATTAATATAAATTCGAAGGTTGCCTTGTTGATCAGAAATGTTTTGACCGATCGCTTCCAATTAGTCATTGTGAATGGTCATTCACCGTACCTCTCCCACGTCAAGTCTAGAGAACCACAAGGGTCTGTTATCGGAGCTATCTAATTTTTTATTTACATTGATGATATAAGTGATAACATAAATTTTATGGTCAGATTATTTGCAGACGACTGCCTGATATTCGGGAAACTCAGGCACAACTAAAATGGAAGATGTACATCACTGTTGAACATGAGCAAGAGACCAACGTTTATTACAATGCGATTTCCCCATAAAAGTTCGGGATTTTCATATTTGCCAGCAGGCAAATTTAAAGCGACCGAAGGTAGAGTTTCTACGAGCTCTTTCCTAATGAGCGTTAGCTCATTCGTACATAGATTCCAGGAGATACACGGTTGCACTCGTCTTCGTACCACAGTGCCACTGGGTAAGGGCATTATGCAGGCCCGGGTCCTTGTCTTTTCGCGCTGTTCTTCTTGAACATGGCATACCAACTCGCCCAAGCATCAGTCCTAACGAGCTTCATTTCTAGTACATCGGGCTCTATTAACTGTTTGCAGCGCTTGTCTTTGTGTATCATCCTGTGGTCCTTGTCTTTTCGCGCTGTTCTTCTTGAAGTCCGCACTCCACTCACGGTATGTCCAACAGCTGTCAAGGTTGTTTGACCGAGGCGGCTCAAATGCGGATCCAGCTGTGGTGGGCAGTGAAGCGTAACGTCTTCCCGCTATAAAATGAGATGGAGTGAGAGGTTCAGCAGTAGCTGCTGTGTACACGTAGGTCAGATGTCTATTTCATTTCATTTCATTTATTGAACCCTCAGGGCCAAAGGCATTAAAGAGGGGAGTGGTTACAAGACAAAAAACACATAAATAGATACAATGCATATTACAGAACAAGTATTATCATTCTCCTGTTAAACAATGTTAGCTAGTGCAGAACGAAAATGCTGGTTATCAATTATGTCGGCGATATCTGCGGGAAGGCGGTTCCATTCACGTGATGTACAAGGCAAGAAAGACTGAAATGCCGTTTTAGTGTTACATGATTCAATGCCAACTTTGTGACGATGATCAATGCGATTTGACACGTATCTCTGGGACGAAATGAGGGAATCGCGAAGCGTGGGGTGTTGGTATAGTTTATGAAAAAGACTCAAACGAATTGTCTGCCGGCGGGATGCTAAAAGAGGTAAAGAAAGATTAGCTTTCAGGCTTGTTACACTTGCGGTACGGTTAAAGTTGGACAGGATAAAACGAGCAGCGTAATTTTGAACCAGCTCAAGCAAAGTTATCAGTTTTTCATGATGCGGATCCCATATCGCTGCGGCAAATTCCAGATTAGAACGTATTAGTGTTTTATAAAGCAATAATTTCAAAGAAGATGGAGTTTTGGAAAAGTTACGGCGCACGTAGCCCAACATGCGGTTAGCTTTGTTAGCAATGTACTGAATAAGACGAGTCCAGTTAAGGTCAGCAGAAATATGAACACCCAGGTATTTATATGAAGTAACCGCTTCCAAGGCAACATTATTTAGGTTGTACACAGGCGGAGAGTTGGAACTTCTTGATATTCGCATAATTTTGCACTTATTAGTATTAAGTTCCATTAGCCATTCATTACTCCAAAGAGAAATGTTATATAGATCACGCTGGAGAATGTTAGCATCGTCGGGGGATTTTATTTCGCGGAAAACAGCACAGTCGTCAGCAAACTAAAGAATGTTAGATGATACAATGGAAGGGAGAACATTGATGTAAATAAGAAATAAAAGGGGCCCAAGCACTGACCCTTGTGGCACGCCCGAGTAAACTTCGCTGAAAGGTGAATTAAAATTATTAGCGTAAACGAACTGCGATCGGTTATGAAGAAAGTATTCAACCCATTTCAGAACATTCTAGTCAATATTCAGATGGGTTAGCTTTAAAAATAGTAAGCGGTGACATATCTTGTCGAATGCTTTCGAGTAATCTAGGAAAATGCAGTCAGCTTCTGATGCACGATCTAAAATATGGTGAAGTTTGATGGTGAAGCTGGCAAGTTGGGTTTCACAAGAAAATGATCTCCGAAAGCCATGCTGTGCGGGTGTAAAAAACTAATTGTCATCGAGAAAGTTCACAAGGTTAGTGAAGATGACATGTTCTAATAGTTTGCAACAAGTACTAGTGAGCGAGATGGGGCAATAATTTTTTGGGGATGTTCTATTTTCTGATTTGAATAATGGAACCACCTTCCCGACTTTCCAATGTGTTGGCAGAATGGAACTATCGAGAGTCTGCTGAAAAAATTTGTTTAGTATTAAGGAACTGTAGACAGTTGTATTTTTAAAAAATTTTGCATGAATGGAGTCAAAACCGGGCAATGAATGAAATTGTAGGCCACCAATAAGTTTAGCAACACCAGATGAATCGATGACAATTTGAGGCATAGTTGGGAAATTATACCGGAGTGGAACGGGATGTTTGGTGTTTTATGTGCGTGAGAAGTTCTGAACAAAAGTTTCGTTAAGTTCTGATGCACATAAATGAGCCGGAATAGGGTCACCTGACGCGTCCGTTAAGTAAATAGATTCTTCGGTATGACTGCTCCAATTTCTGTGAGGATCTCATTGCAAGTTCTTCAAAATTGCAGTAGCTTTTCCCAACACTTTCTTGAGCGAAAGCTTGACAGATCGTACCAGTCGTTCCCGAAAGCAGCCCCAACACAGAGCTCTATCGGCGATGAAGTTCCATTGGATCCTGTGCTCAGCAAAATATCTTGGAGCTCGTTTCCACGAAAGGTTTTCCACATCTTTTTTCTACCACATGACGCGCGTTGAAATGTTTGTGCGTTGTCCAAGAAAATAATTCGACATACTCCTCTTCTTGCCATTAATCTCCTGACCTCTTTGAGGGAGCTGGTGGTCGACATATCTGTTACCAGGTCAGGATGTATCTCTCGTGTGAGAGCACATGTGAAGAGGAGAATGTATGGCCCTGTTTCTGCCTTGATCTCTGGTGTTGAGTGACAGGCGAAGTCAAGCCCTGGTAGGGTTCTAACCCCTTTCATGCGTGCATAATGCGCTTGCCCTTAAGATCGCTGAGCTCCCGTTCAGCGGAGAAACCACTGTAGTTATTGGCGTTAGCATCTTGAGAAAATCCCGATATGTAGACAAGGTCATGACGTCACACGTTGAGCTGCAGAATGAAAATAATTAAACCTGCAGTTAAATTGTGACTGTGCCGTCCTAACACTACTCGTATATCGCTATGACATGGTGTAAAGTAAATTAACTACCCTGAAAAGAATAGATAGATACATAAATAAAGAGGAGGAGGGAAAGACAGGAATGTTAACCAGAAAGGGGTTCCGGTTGGCTACCCTGCACTGGGGAAGAGGGATTAGGGGGCTAAAAGGAGGAAGAGAGAAGGAGAAAAAGGCATCACACACACACACACACGCACAACGCTGTCACAATTTGTCACTCACTCCAGTCGCTCTCAAGTAGGCAAAGAGTGCCTTGTATGCCTTGAGGGCAGTCGACTGCTGTGGCCACGGACCGAGGATCTTTTGCTCTGTTAATGGGCGAGGATGGAGGAGGTCCAGGGCACAACACAGTGTATGTCTTGCACTAGCAAATGCAGGGCACTCACAGAGAAGATGAGCGATGGTCTCCTCACAACCGCAGCTTTCACAGGCAGGACTGTCGGCCATCCCCATCCGGAAAGCATAGTGGTTGGTAAAAGCAACGCCGATCCATAAACGGCATAACAATGTTGCGTCGCGACGTGCTAAGTTACGTGGAAGACGAAGGCGCAGTTCAGGGTCCAGTGCCTTGAGGCAGAGGTTACAAAACTCTCCCGTGTTCCGCGCTAAAAGTGTGAGCTCCAGCGCCAAACGGCGAAGCCCACACGCTGCGTCAGGTTTTGATATTGGGATCCGCACTGGAAGTCCGTCTTTGAGAGCAGAACGCGCAGCCGCATCGGCCTGGTGATTACCGTAATACCACAGTGTTCTGGCAGCCATTGAAAAATGATGTCATGACCTTTGGAAACCGTGCCGTGGTACAGTAGACGGATCTCAGCAACAAGTTGTTCCTGCGACCCGCGGCGTAGCGCAGCTTGCAGGGCTTGAAAGACAAATTTGGGTAATCAGGCTGGAATCGAACCAATGACCCCTTGGGTTGCGAGTGAAACACACTTCCTCCAGGGCACTGAGGCACGCACGTTCGACTTCGCTAAAGGGAGACCATGTGTGTACTGTGGTGTGTTACATGCTGTTGTATGCTTACTGATGTAAGCTAATGAATGTGTGCAATTGCAACGAGGTAATAATTCATAAATTGGAAAATAACCATTAACGCTTTCGCATCATACCCTTAAGCAGAAGCTTAAGTGTACCGTTAATTTTCATGTTTTCCATATATGACTGTACGCGTTCCGAACAAAGCATTGGTTGAGCATTAGCGCTTACTTCTTCTTTCTTGCACTATCTCTTTCTTTCGCGCCGTTTTTCACGATGCCGTTAAAATATATTTTGTAAAAGATTTTGACAAATGCCTACTTTTGATCTGTCAGAGGCTTATGATAGTCACCAGTGGTTTCGCACTTGATGTAGAAACCACTGTCTAACATTCCACAACACAACTGGACAATAAAGTACTTCTCAGGGGGTCTCAAGACCAAATTATGGGGCAGAAAACGTGAACCTGTAGTAGCGTTATCAGGCACTCTTCAGCCTATACACCGGGCTGATGAGTCCTTCGAGGTAATTCAATCCTTATGTTGCGGGATGCTTCATATCACCATGTAGTATTCAACATCATACAGCGTTGTGAGATAAATTATAGAGCGCAGGTAATTATTTTGTCGAATTCATTTGATGCCCAGATTACTAAGGGAAATTAAAAGCTTATTTCCCTAACACACATTACAGTGAGCGCTTACGAATTACACATTAAATTAAATGAAAATCATCATTAATCCGAAAATCTCAAAAATCATAAGCTTTACTAGCAATTCGAAGGGAACGCGAAACGGCAAAAGTTTAATTAGCCTATAGGGAAGGCCTCTTGGCTCTTCTGGGCGGGCTACGCTAAGCAGACATGAATTCTTGTTTGGCAGAATCTCTCGTTGCAATGCTTGCGGGAATCCGCAGTCTTTTCCTTTTCTTTCTCCATTCCTTTCTCAAGGAAAACCTTGTTGCCTAGCTGGTCGCCTCGCGCTCATTGATAAACAAACTGGCTTGTCTAACAAACCCTAGGGTGAAGAAGAGAACTTTGGTGTTTTTGCTTTTTTGCCATCTTATTCAGAACCGTTCCAGATGGAAATTTGCGAGTGATGTTGGGATATCTTATTTCTTCCATGGCCGCAATAGACTCGTGACTAGTTGAAGCTCTAACGCCTCAAACACCGCACAACCTCAAACATCATGCCAGCAGGCACATTATGGCCCACCTTTCATCACCATATTTCATCAGCTGTACTTTGCAAAGTCTCTTATTTCGCGGCATGTTTTGTAGCGATAGCTACACTACGCCAGCCACTTCGCGAAGTCAGCGTGGCTGCGGGCTGAGCCATGGCACCACCGCTCCGCCAGCTATGCGCATGCGCGAAGTGACGTCATAGCCCGCAGCTGGTGTGCGCGCAGCGCGCCTCGCCGATGCGCCGACGCCGGAGCAGACGCCGCCCGCCTCGTCAGTTGTGCGCATGCGCGGAGTGACGTTAGAACACGCAGCTGGTGTGCGCGCCGCGCGCCACATTACGCTAGCATTTCGAGCCTTCAGCGTGGAGGCGCCGTGGCCACCGCGGCAGCATCCGGCGGCGCGGCGCGCCGGCGAAACCGAGTGGGGGAGGAGTGAAGAGGGGAGGGGAGAGAGTGAATCCACGTCCAGGGACGAAGATGAAGAAGGAACGCCCAGCGAAACGCAGCGCCGAAAGACTCACTTTGCTATTCGACTGAGCGACTTCCACTGGGCCAGCTGCAGCTATCGCGTCACTCCAGGTTTAACCAGCTCTAAACCACAGCCATTTTACGCTGCTCTTCAGGAAGTCCTTATGTCTGGCTCTTTTGCTGCGCTTGTGACTTCATGATTCCTGACAGCTGCTGTTGGACATTCTATACATGTATGAGGAGCTCTTGACAAGCAGCAGTCACATACGTCATGAAATTGTTAGTCTCTTAGCTCTCGCTCAGCGACATACTGTCACCCGTAGCCACGGACGTGACGACCGTTGTAAGGACGGCTGGGACATTCTTGAATTTTAATTTGAGACCGCCCAAATTTTTCGCAGGCTGTTAAACTGTGCCAGGTCACTTCACTGCTTGAGCGAATACCTTTATTCATCAGCTCCACTGCAACAGAACTCAGTCGTTGACACTGTAGGAGACAATGAGCATTCTAACACGCCTCAGAAAACAAAAAATGAAATCAAGTCACTAAAACATAAAGCGGTCATTGTCTCTTCAATAATGATCCCACGGCAATAAATGTCTCTAAGGATCTGCAGTAAAGCTACAACACTGTGGGGCAGTCCAAAGTGCAAACGTTATCAGTCAGTAGTTTTGTGGCCTTGTGGCAGCAGCGTCAACAAAAACGCACCAGCACTAACTTATAAAAACTTAAGCAATCCTCGATGAATCGTTTGAATGCGTTAGCAGCCTAATGTTCATTATACCAGTGGTTGACACACTCAAGTTCGTTATATCCGTGGTGGTAACTTAGGCTACACATATCCGAGGTCAGCAGATTCAGTTTCATTATAGCCGAGGCCCAAATATGAAAGTTGGGTATATCCGAGATGGCACACTTATATTAGGCATACCATAGGTTAACTCTCTAACGCTCGTAATAGCCGAGATGGCATACCAAGGTTCGTTATATCGAAGGTTAACACATGCACGAAATGTCGTCATATCCGAGGTGGCATAGGTAGCACAGTCAAGCCAACTTATAAGGACGCAGGTATAACGAACGTTCGCATACTACGGGAGAGTGTGGTACTAGCATCAGTTTATATATTGAGCAATGGCACTGCGTCTCGGATACAACGAAGTACCGTGACAGCACAGCTCGGTTAGAGTGAACGAGGATGTGCCGGAAATTCGAAAACACGCGCATACCGCCACCATGGAGACCACAAAAACGTTTCCTACAGCTACCGGGCCATATCGATGACCTTGTGGCTTGAACATCTGCCTCGTATGCGACGGGCGCGGATGATACCATGGTTACAAGGTTTCCCTTGACCTGGCGCTGGGCTCTTCTGCGGTTAGAATGCTTGGGAAATGAATCTTGGACCGCACCTTGAAATCATCTTAAGAACGAGCGCAAAAGACAGGACAAGAAAGGCCATAAGGCGAGCACTGACCAAGTAGGGTTATGAAGAGCTGGCCCTTTCACTTCTCTTGTTTCTCATGCTCTTCAAAATCCTTCGAATGCCCAAATGTCTTGCTTTTTACTGGACCTTATACTATCTGTGTAGGCTATCGGTCAAAATATTTTCCGCAAATTTTCCTTGAATGAGCAAATAAAGCTTCCTTTGACTGATTGATTGATAGCGCTGGTGAGCAGGTTGCCGCTTGCCACTGGCTACCAACAGACAGTGGTCGCCATTTCTGCTTGCACAGACCCTTCTAATGATAACACAGCAATAACTTGAACGTGCAATACGCAGAGCTTGTTTTTCTGTTTTGGTAATGGTAATTCTTTCCCGCTGCAACCAAGAAGTGTCTTAAGAGTCCAATATGCATGCGCCTACTCGAAGCGACGACAAATTACTGAGGTAACAGCAACTAATGCATATCGCAACAATAGTAAAAAGTGTCACACTTTCAGTTGAAAATTTGTGCAGCAGGAAAATGATTGCTCGACCCTAGAAGGTGTCTGCGAAAAAACCCTAGTGAAATCTAAGAGCCGCTGCATGAACACCCGGGTATGTTGGCAGCTTGACATTATTGCGTTGCTACAGACTCTCTAACCGCTACCAAAAGAGCCGACGCCGAATCTTTTTTAAGAGCGTTAGCTCTTACTCATCACGTTTCGAGATTTCGTCGGGTCTACTACCACCCTAAGATCACAGCGCCATCTGTGGCAGCAACTAGAAACCGGCACATCTCGCATTGAGACTTGTTAGTAATTGCATGTATACAGTGTTTACCTATTATTAAATTGTGGTTTTATTTCTATACCACAACCCATAGGGTTTTATTTGCCAACCTAATTTGGTACACAACTGTCCCCGGATGAGTGCCCCTTGTTGTCTGACTATATATAGCGGGACGAATGTAATCGTAGCGGTCCCGTAACAGGGACAGTTTACCTGCCCTTTATGGTATATTTTTAGGTTGTGAGGGGGAAAGGAATGGGAGGACACAGCCAATTGTAATAGCCGCCAGCTTGGATTCGAGAAACCGAAACTATGCCACCATTTCGTCCCCTGACGTCATACTCACATAGTTCCATCTCTATCCACCATATTAGACCGTTGCGTCATCATTGGCACGCGGCAGGTGGTTGTTTTATACAATCCTCTTGTAGATGGTGCTACAAGCTCTAATAGATGGCGCAAGCCGTCGATCGCTCCGCTATGTGGAAACTTGTTACTTTTCCAAACCGCTAAGGGTTTTCTTCACTGGCCCCGCTGGATACGGAAAGACTTTCGTTTTACGCATGGCCAATAAACCTAACGCTCGTTACTTCACCGCCTTCCAGACGGTGGCGGTCTTTTTAGATTGCCGGCTTTTCCCAATTCAATTGTGGGTAACCCTCTCATTCTCAGTTCGCCAGATTTCGACAAAGTAGTGTACCTGTTCCAATCAAGGCTTCGTGTCCTCAGAGCTTAGCCTTACAGTCCAAAGATATCCCTGGTTTTCTCACTACTAATGTGGTAGCATTGTGATATCATGGGAAAAGCACCGAGAAGAATGCAAATCTGTCGAAATAAACGACGGGACACGCAATCTATTGCGGCCAAACATTCATTAAATGAACACAGGATGTAACCACCACCGAGTACAAAGATCACAAATAATAATAATAATAATAATAATAATAATAATAATAATAATAATAATAATAATAATAATAATAATAATAATAATAATAATAATAATAATAATAATAATAATAGGTTTTGGGGGAAAAGAAATGGCGCAGTATCTGTCTCATATATTGTTGTACACCTGAACCGCGCCGTGAGGCAAGGGATAAAGGAGGGAGTGAAAGAAGAAAGGAAGAAAGAGGTGCCGTAGGGGAGGGCTCCGGAATAATCTCGACCACCTGGGGATCTTTAACGTGTGCTGACATCGCACAGCACACGGGCGCCTTAGCATCTTGTCTCCATAAAAACACAGCCGCCGCGGTCGGGTTCGAACCCGGGAACTCCGGATCAGTAGTCGAGCGCCCTAATCACTGAGCCACCGCGGCAGGTAAGATCACAAAACTCTTGAACCATCACACATGCGCAAAAAGAAAGAAAAGATGTAATCAAGAGCAGTAAAAATTCTCCAGTCCCCAGGGAGGCGAAACGCATCCGAGTTCATGATTGGGACACGCACTGTTGGATGGCTGAAGCACACTTCCTTATTAAACATCACATAGAACCCTCAAGACGGAGCTTAAGTGTCCACTCCAAATGATGAACACTTGCTTTGGCATGTCTACTCGGTTTAACTACTTCAAATCACTACCATTTTTTTACAATTCCTCCCACCAGTAGTTGTGGAACGCTGGCAGCGTTAGCACCACTATGTTGCGATTTCAGCACAACTGCATGCATTGCGGCAGCGGTGTCAGCATCCTGCCTTCCAAATGGAATGTACACAATTGCTCACATGCGTGACGAAAGAAACCACATCCTTTGCATTAGCCTGAAGCAGACACAAGGAAGCGCCATGACGAAAACCTCGAACAGCACGCTCCGGGTGATGGAATTTCATGTGAGCCAACACTCTCATGCATATTTTACTAGGCCTCGCAGACGTTCTTCTGTTCTGGGTAATGGTAGGTTAGTGACGGCATACCCGGTTAGAATTATTGGCACGCTTCCAGGAAACGTATGTTTTTTAATGACAAAAACGAAAAGCACATGACGAAATAGAGAACAACGACCCAGGCGCTGTTCGTTCTTGTCATGTTGCACCAACTAGCTCGCAAGAGCACCTTCGTGGTGGTGGTGATAAACTTTAATAAATATTGAGCCATATCTTAAACTATTCTTGGGTTGGCTCTTGGTCGCGTGAAGTGGCTGGCAGTCGGTGACGTCCGGCGACTTCCAAAGCCCAGCCCACCAGCTGCTTTTGGACAGCTGGGTCGGAGCTGGACATCGCGACCTCCCATCGCTCGTGGTCAGTGAGAGCATATGTATAGTATATGATTGAAATCAGCTCTTGGGGCTCCGCATAGGGTACACTCTGGAGAGAACAGCCCTGGGTGCATTAGTGCTAAAAGGGTGGGGGAAAGAAAAGTGCGAGATTGTAGCTGGCGCCACGTCACCTCCTCTAATTTAGTGAGTGATTTGTGAGGCGGAGGATAGTGGAGTCGTTGCTCTCTGTAGTGGAGTGAGATTTCGTGGTATGTGATCAATCGGACACAGGCGCTCCCTGGCTCGGCGGCTTGCCCTGCTCGGTTCACGTACGCTCGAGCGGTGTCATGGGCGGCTTCGTTGGCCCGCATGCGCGGGGACCCAAATGAATTGAATGGGCCTAGTGGGGGGCTGAGAGGAGTTGAGAATTTTATGGGCGACGGCATGCGTCCGCCCTTTTGCAAAGTTTCTGATCGCGGTTTTTGAGTCCTCTAAATACGAGTGTGGCAGTGGTGGAGGAGATCGCAAGGGCAATTGCAGCTTCTTCGGCTTCTAGCGAGGTGTGCGCTAGGACCGATGCAGCTGCTAGAGGTGAAAGATTGTGGCCGATTGCGGAAACGGCAAAGGCCGGCTGAGTGGTGTATGCCGCGGCATCTACGTAGACAGCCTCCGTGTGTTGGTTATAACGTTTATGTAGCGCCTGGGCTCTTGCTGCGCGTCGAGCTTGGTGGTGGACTGGGTGTATGTTTTTGGGAGTGGATGTACTGTTAGAAGCTTTTGGGTGGCCCCGGGGGTGGGGTATGTAGGCCGGAGAGTGTTGGGTGGGTTAAGACCTAGGTTCTTAATGATGCTGCGGCCTGTAGGTGTGGAGGAGAGACGTTCAAGTTGTACCGTCCGGTGAGCTTCTGTAAGCTCGGCTAGTGTGTTATGTATGCCCATGAGTAAGAGCCGTTCGTTGGAGATGTTTCCAGGGAGGTTGAGGGCGGTCTTGTATGTCTGGCGAATCAGGGTGTTGATTTTCTCTTCTCCTCTCGTGAGGAAGAGATATGGGAGAGAGTATACTATGCGGCTGACGACGAATGCTTGAACTAGGCGACGGAGGTCGTGTTCTCTCATGCCCCTGTGTCGGTTGGCAATTCGTCGTATGAGCCGCATGGTCTGATGGACGGTGTTTGTGAGTTTGGTTATCGTTGCGGTGTTCTTGCTATTGTTCTGGAGTAGGATGCCTAGGATTCGGACCTTTTCCACTTGTGGGATGGGGGTGCCGTCCAACGTAAGTTTTATTGGAGGCGGGGGGCCTAGGTTCGTCCTACATCTAGGTGGTCGAAGAATGAGTAACTCGGATTTGGTAGGGGAGCAGGCCATGGAGGCCGACGGTTGCAGCATGCGCGGCCACCAGGTCGGCACCGGCCTGCAATGTTTCTTCTATGGTTCTGGCATTTCCTGTGGTTGTCCTCAGTGTAATGTCTACGGCATAGAAGGAATGCGAGAGATTAGGTACTGCGTTTAACGCCTTGGCCATAGGAATGAGTGTTATATTGAAGAACACCGGCGAGAGGACTGACCCTTGCGGGGTGCCTCTGCTGCCGAGTGCGAAGGTTGGGGAGGAGAGAGACCCGAAGCAGATTTCTGCTGTGCGATGTCTTTGGAAAGCTGAAATTTGAAGGTGCGCGGGCCGGTTCCTAGTGCCGAGAGCGCTTCTAGGATGGCGGAGTGATTGACGTTGTCAAAGGCTTTGGTTAGGTCCAAAACTAGTGTTGCTCGTGTGCGTTTTGCATTTTGGGGGTGGAAGGCCTCTTCCGAAATCTGAAGCATAACGTCCTGTGTGGACAGATGACTGCGGAAGCCAATCATCATGTGGGGGAGTAGGTCGTGATCGTCGATATGGTTCTGTAGGCGTTCCAGGACCACATGTTCGAACAGTTTGCCTAGACAGGATGTAAGGGAGATTGGGCGTAGGTTTTTTAGATCTAGAAGTTTCGCCTGGTTTCGGAATAAAGGTTGTGCGGCGTGCGCCCATTGGGCTGGTAGCGCTTCTTCTTGCCAGCACCTGTTGAATAGGTCTGTTATAGCCTGTATGGAGCGCTCGTCCAGATTCCTAAGCATCTTGGTGTTGATTTTGTCTGCCCCCGGGGCCGAAGTGGTGCGTAGTTTCTGCATGGCGGCTTTACCTTCCCATGGAGAAATGTCCTCATCTAGTGTAGGATTGGGGCCGCCGGTGTAAGTAGGGAGCGCGGTAGGTGGAGTTGTGGTAAGATATTGTGCTTTAAGAGCGGTTAACAAGACGTCATCCTGTAGAGGGAGCTTGTGCAGAATGCGGTTGACGTTTTTCCTTTGCATTGCTTTCGTGCCTCATGGTTCGAGCAAGCAACGATGAAATGTCCACGTGTCTTTGACGCCGAGGTTGCCGCTCACACGGTCGCAAAACTGGCCCCATTGCTGGTGTGCCAGTTGGCTTGCATGGGCTTCAATCTCCTTTACTAGCGCGGCGATGCGCCGCTTGAGCGGCCTATTGTGTTTGTGAGCGAGCCACCTTTTTTGAAGGCTGGCATGCGCTTCCCAAAGGTGTAGTACGCGACTATCTGCCGCCTCTGCATTTGGGGTGTCAGGGATTGTGGATGTGGCCCCAGCCACGTCCTTTGTGAGAGTTGAATTGTGTCCAGGTGTCCAGGTCTGTGATGGTGTCTGGGACGTCTCGTCGGATTTGACGGAACTTGACCCTGTCCACCACCTCCAGGCGTCGTTTTCTAACGTGGGCTAAGGTTGTGAGGTTGAGATCGGTGCTCAGTATATAGTGATCACTACCGAACGAGTGCTGCGTGTTTGTCCAATCACTCTTGGGGAGTTGTTTTGAGAGGGTTAGGTCCGGGCTGGTGTTGTGTTGAATACTTGTTCCGATCATTTTGGGTTGGTCTATGTCGTTGAGCAGGGATAAGCGTTCGTTCTGGATGAAAGTCCAAACCGAGGTGCCTTTACGACAGTTTTTATGGTAGCCCCAACTGGTGTGGTTGGCGTTAAAGTCGCCAATTATCAGAAGGGGGTGGTCTGCACTGAGCGTGAGTGCCTTGCGCATTTCTGCAATGAGAGGTGCCGGAAGGCCTTTTGGTGGACTATATATGTTTAGTATGAAGAGGCTGCTGCTCTTGCGTGTGCGGGGTAAGAGTTCTACTAGGAGGCAGTCTATGTCATCAAGCTCTAAAGTGTGCTCAATTGCGGTAAAGTTACGGTGAACCAGTGTCGCTACTCGCGTTCGTGGCAGCACGCTGGTTGACTCAAGAACTGTGTAGTTTCGGAGCTTGACATTACAGAGAGTTTCTTGCAATGCTATAACGGTAGGTATCTCGTCTGCTGAGAGGTTTTGGAGGTGAAGTTGCAGGTTGTCGCGCTTCGTTCGTAAGCTCCTGCAATTCCACTGCCACACTCGAATGCAGCTATGTTGTGCAGCCATGTTGGGGGGCGGCTGACGGGTCTATGAGATTTGGGCCGTTTGGCTGGGTGATGAATTTCTCCTTGTATGTGGGGCTGAATTTGAGCCATAGAGGCTTCATGTGCGCCTTGACGTCGCTCGAGGGCAGTCATCCGGCGTGCAATGTTTGCCATCCATGCTGCAGTATCAGTGCGTAGGGCGTTCATGTTTTGTTCGAGGCTTTGAATTATCGAGGTTAGCTGAGTGAGCGCAGCTGTGTCTACCGAGTTGTGGGAGTCATTTTCAGCTTGCGCCTTGCGCTTAACTGGGGGGTTGCGAGTAGGTGACGCAGCGCGTGAGGAGGAGGTGGAGGCAGGGGAAGGAGTGAGTTGCTTGGGTGTGATAGTTTGTACTGCGTTGGGGGGGGGGGGGGGGGGGACCGAATTCTTTGTAGGCTGTTCTCGCCTGAGAAGTAGCTGTAATTGTTTTGCGGAGCTCTGCAATTTCTAAACCTTGCTGTCGGAGTTGTACTCTGAGCTCTTGATTCTCTTTAGCGAGCGAGGGAGGTCCCGGCTTCCAGCTCACCTGTTTGTCCATAGGCTGGGCTTTTGGTCCCGGTAGTGGCGGGAAGGAGGCGGACCGGATCCTGAGCTGGCTTTTCCGTGAGACGGACGTGAAACCGGTTCTGGAGTTGGTCCGAAGCCGGCTGCGTGGTGACCGGGACTGCTGAGTCGTGCTCTCGGGGGATGAAGACCCGGCGGGATTGCCTGTGGTGGCTGTAGCATTTGTGTTGGCATTTCGGGTTGCCAGCCCGGTCGAACCGGACTTTGCATTTTTTGTACCCCGGGAACTGGGAGCCACCGCACAAGACTCGTTGGGAGTCGCACGTGGGAGTTGAACTTGCCGGAGGGTGCCGCCGCATCTGTGACATCGGTTGCTCACAGCTCGCGGGCAGACGTCCGACCGGTTGCCCGGTCTCCAGCAGTTAAAGCAGGCCTCTACCTTGGCTTTGAAGGGGTGGCAGTTATAGACGGCTCCGTAGAAGTTGAGCTGCTTGGGAACCTCCTTGGTTTTGACGAAGGTGATCAGGATTGATTTAGTGTGGCCCAAAGGGCGCGCGTCTGCTATTGTGTAGGATCGGCTAGGGTTTAGTGCGACGAGGTCGTTGAATCTCTTCTTGGGTTTGGTTGTAGACTGCATGGTAGAAATTCCGCGTACGGCACCGTCGGGCGATGCGATGTAAGCCTTTACCGGGAATTTCTTGTCGTTGAGTTGGAGCGTCTGCAGCTGCACGTAGTTTTTGGCACGAACTTCGGCAGGTGTGCTGATTGCGAATGAGTTATTGTGTGGGTTAACTCTGAGTCGGTCGTGCGGCCGGGCGTCATGGTAGTTGAGCTTCACAGCCGCGCACACAATAGGCAGCAGCGCGCCACCGTTACATTGTCTAAGATCCAATCCGCCACCAGGTCGGAAAATTACTTTCAGATCCGTAGCCGGGAGTTTTGGTAGTGGAGCATGACGTTTAAGTTTTGGAGAAATAGCCTTGCCTTGATTGGGCGACGCCGACGTGGCCGGGTCGGCAGGTGGGTGAGTTTGGGAGGCTTGCTTCAGAGCCGGATTCGAAGTGGCTAGGGTGGGGAAGTCCACATTGCGGGATTGGATTGCTGTCGACCAACGCGGGTCGTTAGCGAAGTCTTCGGGGTTGATTTCGTAGCCTTCTACGCTGTAAACCATCATTGCTTAGGTCAATACGCAGGCGAGGTGAGTCTAGACGCGCCGGTGGCCGTAGGCCTAACCGGCGGCTGCAGCGGCGGGGGCCATTGTTGTGCGACGTACAACGCGAGGCCTAGCGTTCCGCGCCTGGCTCGGAGCGGTAGAGTCCTTTTCGGACAAAAATGGTCGGAATTGCAAGGAAAATGGTTGGAACGGGTGCCGAACACCTTCACTGACCGATTATGGGTGGTGTCAGTTCATTTCACGTCGAAAATCCGCCGTCTCGAGTGAAACTCCACGGAGCCGAGGTGAGGTGCGCATTGTATTTCGGCCAAACATTCATTAAATGAACACAGGATGTAACCAAGCCGCCACGGTGGCTCAGTGGTTATGGCGCTCGACTGCTGGCTCGAAAGACGCGAGTTCGATCCCGGCCGCGGTGGTCGAATTTCGATGGAGGCGAAATTCTAGAGGCCCGTGTGCTGTGCGATGTCAGTGCACGCTAAAGAACCCCAGGTGGTCGAAATTTCCGGAGTCCTTCACTACGGCGTCCCTCATAGCCTGAGTCGCTTTGGAACGTTAAACGCCCATAAAACAAATAAAACCAAGCAGGATGTAACCACCGCCGAGTACAAAGATCACAAAACTATTTAACCATCACACATGCGTGAAAAGAAAGAAAAGATGTAATCAAGAGCAGTAAACATTATCCGATCCCAAGGGATGTCAAAAGTATCCGTGTTCATGATTGGGACACGCACTGTTGGATGGCTTAAACATCATATATAACCCTCAAGACGGAGCTTAAGTGTCCACTTCAAAGTAAGAACACCTGCTTTTGCATGTCTACTCGGTTTAACTACTTCTAATCACTTAATCACTACACTTTTATTTAAAAACTCCTCCCATCGGTAGTTGTGGAACGCTGGCAGCGTTAGCACCACTATGTTGCGATTTTAGCACAACTGCATGCATTGCGGCAGCGGTGTCAGCATCCTGACTCCCAAATGGAATGTACACAATTTTTCACATGCGTGACGAAAGAAACCACACCCTTGCCTTAGCCTGAAGCAGACACAGGGAAACGCCATGACGAAAACCTCGAACAGCACGCTCCGGGTGATGGAATTTCATGTGAGCCAACACTCTCATGCATATTTTACTAGTCCTCGCAAATGTTCTTCTATTATGCGTAATGGTAGGTTAGTGACGGCATACCCGGGTAGAATTATTGGTACGCTTCCAGGAAACATATGTTTTTTAATGACAAAAAGGAAAAGCACATGGCGAAGTAGAGAACAGCGACCCAGGCGCTGCTCGTTCTTGTCATGTTGCGCCAACTGGCTCGCAAGAGCACCTTCGTGTATGCCTTTTGTTGGAATGTTCAAGCTCCTCCATGTATGCCAAGAATTCGTGTGTGTTGCAAGGCGCTCTCCGCGCTGGTTCAAGGCAGGAATCACGAGCTGAGCACGTGACCTTATCGGCGTCATGGGTCAGTCTGTACTGTTATGCATCAATCAGGGGTTTTTATTCCTAGCGGTATGCATGCATAAAAAATCAGAGACGAACAATAAAATGTCATGTGCAGTAGTTTTTCCCTGAGGTGAGATATAAACCTGACCACTAAGGCAGCATCTGAGCCAAGCTTACATCACCAGCTCCGCCGAAAGTGTACTCAACAAGGAAAATCGAGGTCAGTTATCCATTTCATTCTGGTACCCAAAAACCTACATCCCTTCAGACTATCGTCTTTAGCACGGCGTTACTATGAGCGTAATTAAATGTTCTTTGTTAAACCCTACGGGCATCGTTGCGCGTGCAGTATTTTTAAAGCCAGAATTATACAACACCATGAAACCAGAAGGGGTTTATTGTGATCAGCTGCCTCTTTTTGCTTCTTCTTCCCTACATCTCTTTGCATTGAAAAATCGAGACCTTCTGTTCGCTGTTTCCAACGGTTATTAACAATTTCCGACTCCTTTGAATTAGTCGCTGATGTACCTCCGTAAGGCATCTTCAATTCTGTCAGATCTTTGGAATGAAATTTACGTGCCGTTTGTACTGTTGATAAAATAACAGAGAATTTGGTGTACAAGCAATCCCAAATTAACACTAAGCCAGAACTGTTACAAGCTGTCGGCCATTATATCTTTGACCGCTGGATACTTGGTGCTTTTGTCTTTTTGCTTCTGGAAACAACAGCCTCGCAAAAGCACGGATTCGTGCTGCGTAGAAGACGACGATGAGCGGGCAGAGCAGCCGGACGGAGCAGATCGAACTCGATGAAAGCGACGCTCTGCAATGCACGGCGTGAGGGTGAGGCGCAGCTTAACAGAAGGCGTGTTCGGCTGGCGACGATATCTTAGCAGAATAAAGAAAAAAAATAAAAGCGACGACATCCTAGTAGTCTCGCGCAGCGGCCTTCGGAGCTGTTCTGTTCGCGTCCCCGAGGGCTCGACTCCCGGTCGTGGATGTTGATGCGATTTCCTTTTCTGTCTCTTTTTCTATAATCCCGAGGCGCACATACAAGATAAGGTAATTTCCTGGGCTCTGAACCTCGTGATTGGTGCTTTCGCGCTAATAATAGAAGTTAATGAAGTTGCTGTTACAAGTTCAAAGTGGCCGGTGTGGCGTGCGATGTCAATGCACGTTAATGGACACCTAGTGGCCAGAATTAATCCGCTGCCTTCCCCTGCGACATCCTTGATAGCACATGTGTTCCTTCCAGAAGCTAAAATTGACCATTTACAGTTTACAATTTGAAAGCGCGAAGTACCAAAAGCGGCAAGGGACCCCGAGCTGGCAGTGCAGCTATAAGAGAAGACCCTGAGTGCGACGACTTCTCAAGCCTTTACATAAAAGCAGCCACGTCGGAAAACAGAAGCGGTCGAAGGAGGCGGCATGCAAAGGAGCCGGGGGACCCGGCAGTTATTCGTTAAAAGTTTGCGGCTACCACCATTTCCGAGAATGTGCTACGCACCTTTGCTGCATTGCATGCATGCTTACACGTAGTCGACGACAACTACGCCAACATGGGGTCTATATTTTCGTTTCCCGAAGGTGGAATTCGCCCGTGCTCTGCGGTACAAGAACCTCGGATTCCCGTGGGGCGTGGGAGCAAAACCATGGGACGAAAGAACGCAGCCTGCCACACCGTAGATACGACACCAGTCAGGGGGCGGGACCGCACATGTCGTGTAAACTGTTCTATGGCTCCGACCTTGCAGTAGTGAGCTTTAGTAGAGTGGAGAGCTGGGCGAGTCGGTACATGATTGAAGAAGGAAACCAGCGCAAAAGACGAAGACACAGGAACAAGGAACACAGGACACCGCTGGACTATCGACTGTATTTATTTCAGAAACGATCACATTTATACCGTTCAGTTATCAAGCAAGCTTGCGCACACATGACAGATTAACAAGACAAGGTAAATAGCAGCATCACATACAACCGCGTGAGTTCATAAATCTAATTTCTTTATCAAATAGACTAACCGTCGTGTCACTTACACATAGATGTCTTTGATTAACGATATGGTATGCCTCTAGAATTTCACGTTGGCTCTTAGTTTTACCGCGTCCAAAAATCGTAGTCTTCTTGAAGAGCGGAATGAATTTGTGCTTTCTGCAATGTTTTGGCAAATTCGCCCTGTCATCTGTGGAAAGCAATCTTTCATGCTCTCTGAGCCGGGTGTTAAGACAGCGGCCAGTCTGCCCGATGTACACATTCCCGCAGGATAAAGGTAAGCAGTACACTACCTGGGTGGCACAGGTGACATATTTGAATTCGAGCTTGATCGTGCACTTTTAAGTTGTACTTTCCTTTTCGTCAATCCTTCTGCACAAACTGGCCAGTTTTCGCGGGGCTGAGAAGACTACATCAACACCGTGCCTACTTGCGACCTTCTTTATATTGTGTGACAGTGCGTGCAAGTAAGGCATCACTACACACTTGCTTTTGTCCTTCCTTCCTTCTGTCAATTTAGGTTTGGCTTTCATCTTTTTGAGAAGCTTTTCAGAGACACCTTTCATAACATGCGTAGGAAAGCCTGCTTCTATTAGTCTCTTCTGTTGTTGCAGAAAGCTTTCTTGTACTGTATGGAAGCAGCTTTTCTCCAGCGCGTTACTGAGGCATAGGGTTGCAATAGCCCTCTTGGTAAGTTTGGAGTGGCAGGAGCTGTAAGGGAGTAAGATTTTCTTAGTTCGTGGGGCATAGGTCCAGCAAAGGTGGTTATTGCACTTAAAAGTTAAAACAAGGTCTAAAAATCTAATACGATTGTCGTCCGGTAACTCATGGGTAAACGTCAATGAACTAGAGCACGAAATAAGTATAAAGTATAAATGTGATCGTTTCTGAAATAAATACAGTCGATAGTCCAGCGGTGCCCTGTGTTCCTTGTTCCTGTGTCTTCGTCTTTTGCGCTGGTTTCCTTCTTCAAGTAGTGAGCTTCGTCTGCGACTGTTTCTGCCCGCTATGCAACCCTAAAGATGAGAATCTTGTGAACCGGCGCCATCCTTCGACTCTCCCTACAACCTTCCTGGCTGCGTTGAGGCGTGGCCTTCGTCTTCTGTACTGGTAGAGGTGCGCGCCGTGTCGGTTTCGAACGGCGGCGGCGGCGGCGTGGAAAGCTAAACCACAAATTTAAAAAGCTATTTCGCTACAGCCTTCTTTGCTAAACTGG
This sequence comes from Amblyomma americanum, assembly GCA_030143305.2. Lineage (NCBI taxonomy): Eukaryota > Metazoa > Arthropoda > Arachnida > Ixodida > Ixodidae > Amblyomma > Amblyomma americanum. Next base: position 91,969 of record JARKHS020004288.1, read on the forward strand.
TACTAGGGGCCCTAAGGGCCAGCGTTGGCGGTAACGTGTTACAAGTAACGGCGTTACCGGTAACGCGTTACTTTTTCGGTAACTTAGTAACATACTCGTTACCATTTCGGAGCTGTAATTGGTAACGTACTTACGTTAACATTTTTCTGTAACGTGAGGTGTCACGTTACTGGTTACTCGGCTTGCGGGTGTCCAGACTCGGGGTACAGCGAGACGGCTCAACTCCAGCTCAACGGAGGATGACTTCTTCGGAAACGCCTTTTCGACATCGCCGCCAACTGAATATGAGGGACTGTCTCGGTGCCTTTCGGTGCCGCGTAACTTTGCGACGAGTGGGCTCTAGGAAGACTTTCTACGCGTTCACCGACTAAGGAGGGAGGCAAGCTTCCCGATGACAGGTTTGAAATACGGCTGCTGCTTAAATTCAAAAGCTAGTTGTAGTTATTAGAAAGTTGTCGCTGCAATAATCTAGCGCTGTTTATCAACTTGGTTTGAAAATAATTTTTGCTTTTTTCTATCTGCAACTGCGGCTACGCTTCTGGTTACTGAATTCCAGAGCAAGCGAGGCTGACCTTGAACACCTTCACATAAACACTCACATTTTTGCGCAAATTATACAGGTGCTAGTGAAAAAAGAATTGTTTATGCACGCAAACATATTTTTCGAACTATGCCGTTTAAGCATTTCTTTATTGCTTCACAATTTTCACCTCTATTTTGTTAGGATAAGAACATCGAGCACTTTGGAACATCACATTTTTCGGAATAACTGCAAATTTGTGGAGAGTTCAGCGATGTTTTCTTTGTGAAGTTAGAATTGATGATAAAATGTCATTTTGGGCTTAAGGTCAGGTTAAGAAAATGACTTCACCATGTGCCTCAGAGTTAGAAGCCATCACTTGTAACTCTACAGGCAACTCAAGGCCCCCATAACAATGCTAAGCTCCTGCACATTTTTGCAAAGTGTTCTCGTTAAATCAGGATTTGGGGCAAAATCGTTTTTTTTGGGCTAGATTTTTGTGCGAAACATGACCTTTATAAAGTTATTATCGCGAATTCTTGAGGCGAAGACGCATTGATTATAATTTATGGCCATGGAGTAACGGCAAAGTAACGTGCGTTAATTTTTTTCGATAACTGTAACTGTAGCGCGTTACGTTTTTTTTTTTGTAGCTAACGTAGAGCGCTAACGAGTTCCTTTTTTGTTAGCGTAACGAGTCATGTATTTAGTACCTTTTTTTGGTAACACCTAAAACGCTGCCAAGGGCTCAAAACAGAGAATACAGAGGGGTTGAAGGGTGAGAGAAATGAAGAATGTTCTGTAAGTCTTGTTTTTTAGGCGGCGTATTAAAAAAAATTAACCACATATCACAAGCGCGCATGTTGATTGTGTTTGTATATTTCTTGCTTAAAAACGTGCAGAACCTTTCTTTTTTTCTGCGCTGTAGTCGCAATTGCTTTCTTTATTGCTATCCTTCGATTGTAGAGGTATTTTTCCATTGCGCATAGTCAGTGAATTCGTCTAGGATTGTAAAGCCGGCACAGACGCACGTGACACTCGATATGTCAATCGTACTTCCACTTGTTCTAAATGAGATTGTGAATATACAATATTCTTTACGTAAAAATAAGCAGAAATCTTCTATGACCAGCTTTTGCTTGGTTCAGCCCTTTACATGTCAACCAATCAGTAGATGTTATAACACAAACATTTACGTCTGGACAGGAGTGCACGTTGTTGGGCGAGTCGGTCGTACATACTTAAAGAAGGGAATTGCGCTAAAAAAGACATGGACGAGAAAAGACAAGGACGGGCGCACCGTCCTTGTCTTTTCTCGTCCATGTCTTTTTTAGCGCAATTCCCTTCTTTAAGTACGTCTGGACAGCTTGTGAAATCACTTGTTCTGAATATTAATCACCATTTATTTAAAGTAACTGTTCTTATGAGGGTCTTTTCCCGAAATAAAAAAGAAATAAAACACTTTTTTTGTAGCAGGTGAACATTTTTCTAACTGAGATATGTTACGATGCGTTGACGCCGTTTTGGGGCAAATCGCTGATGCCACCCGCAGCCACAGTGCCCGCGACCCTCAAGATTTAGACGCTCCGAAACCGTTGTTGCTTCTCGTTGCGCCATGTTGCGCTTTTGATGTAGTTTCGGAATGCCACGTTGCGTTGTGTGGTGACGATACGCATGCGTAGACGTGCGGAGAGCAGCGTTGCTTTTGTTTGTTTTGGGTTGATTCATTGCAACACACTTGCCATGTTGACTCCTTGACATGATTATATGGAAAAGAATTAAACAAGACAAAACCAAATCTCAAACGCAGCTAGGTTTGCGGGGAAAATATATATTCATATTTAAAGGGCGCGCCATCGCGCCGAGTGAAAACGTCGGCGGCGGCGGCGCGCCGATGCCTCGGCCCACACCTTTATGTACCGGTGGTCGCCAAAGCGGCCAAAGCATTTCGTTTCGTAGCAGTGCCGACAGGTGGCGTGTCGCTGAACTGATTTCTGCAAGGAGGATAGCGAAAGGTGGAAAGCGTGCACACAGTCGCGTAGTCGAGCGGAGGGTAGCCGAGGGAAATAGTGCAGGGCAACGCTGAGCGCTGGGTGTGCGCTGGGCGTCCGTGTAGCAAAATATCACCCGCCAAATGGATTGCGCCAGAGTCGGCGCTCCAGGCATACTCCGTGGTTTTAACTCAGCCGTAATATAATTTATCTGGGCCTTTCAATGCATTAGCTTTGAACGACGATTCGCACGAAAAGCAGTTGTCAGTCCGTCGGTGACCAGCCACCGGTAACGCAGAAAAAAATCTTCACCATCCTAATGGTCTCGAGCAGACTCCGAATCGGCGGCTGCAGGCACAGTTCACCTTCGCTGGCGGCTGTTTTAAACCACTCAGCCATGGCCACAGCATTTCGCCCCACGTGTTAGGACTGCCAGTATATTCTGTGCTTCGGATATCGTCGTCTTCATTGACTTTCATCTGTGCGCAAGCAGGTTTTAAACAACAGAGCACGCGTGCACTTGCACGTGCGAGCCCAAGTTTGAACTCGTGGCCGGTTTTGTCGCAAGGATTCCCCCTCCGTCAAAGCCCTAACCGACTACTTCAACGAATGCTGGCTGCGCGGCGCCCTCCCACTTCAGCAGAAGGACGCCAAAGATAGTCTTTATTCCCAAATCCGGCAAACCACTTCTCCCCGCTAACCTCCGTCCCATCTCTCTTACGTCGTGTGTGGGCAAGCTCATGGAGCGCGTTCTCCAGACCCGGCTCAGCCGGTATTTGGAGAACAACCTTATGCCTTCGTGCATGTTTCGTTTCCGCCCGGGCTTGTCCACCCAGGACGTCTTTCTACAGCTCAAGCACCACATCCTTGACTCCCCCGCGGGCGACACCAAGGCTATCCTCGGCGTCGACCTAACAAAAGCTTTCGATAACGTTACCCACGCAGCCATCCTAGAGGGCCTCCACGCCCTAGGCGTAGGCCCGCGGATGTACAATTACGTCCGCGATTTCCTCTCCGAACGAACAGCCACACTCACCATGGGCGACCACCGGCTGTCCGGTGTCTCACTGGGAGCGCGGGGAACCCCTCAGGGTGCTGTACTGTCTCCTATCCTCTTTAATATAGCCCTTCTCCAACTCCCCCACCAACTCGCCCAAATACCCGACATACATTTCAGCCTCTATGCTGACGACATCACTATCTGGGCTAATCGAGGCAGTGATGCCGACATGGAACACAACCTACAGTCGGCCCTCAACATCATCGACTCATACGCTCACGCGCGCGGCCTAGCCTGCTCCCCTTCTAAATCAGAACTCTTCTTCTACGCCCCAGGCCGCACGACCCGCCAACCCTCCCATCTCACTCACTCTAGGAAACCACCCCATTCCCCTGGTCTCCAAGATTCGCATCCTGGGCCTCGTCCTTCACTCCCACGGCGCGCATGGCAACGCCATCCAAACTCTCCAGACCCAAGCCCAGCAAGCCACCCGTCTCATTCGGCGCGTGGCGAACCGGCGCGCGGGTCTGCGAGAGCGGAACACTCTCCGCCTCACCCAAGCTTACATCACGAGCCGCACGGCGTACTCATTCCCCTACCTCCCCCTAAAGCAGAAGGAGCGGGACCGCATCAACGCGCTCCTCAGGAGCTGCACGAAGGTTGCCCTCCGCCTACCCCCCAGCACCTCTACTACCCGGCTCCTCAACCTCGGTACCCACAACACGTTTGAGGAGCTGGCAGAAGCCACCCTAACAGCACAGCTGACTCGCCTGTCGAGTACCGCGGCAGGCCGCACTCTACTCTGTCAGCTAGGCATCACCCCGATCACCCATCCTACCGAGGGGGTTCCCCTACCTCCAGACCTACGCTCCCATCTCATCATCCTTCCAATCCCTAAGAACATGCACCCCGAGCACGACGGAGAACGCAGGACAGCCCGCGCCAAAGCCCTGCACAAGCTCTACGGCAACAGTCCCGAGGTAGCCTACGTGGACGCGGCAGCGTACTCGTCGGGCTCCCGCATGGTTCTCGCCGTCGCTAATTCTCAGGCCCGACTAATCGCATCAGGATCCGTCACCACAGACTCATCGGAAATTGCAGAGGAAGCGGCCATTGCACTCGCTCTTGCCTCCACCTCTGCCACCAAAATTATCTCCGACTCAAAATCCGCCCTATCCAATTTCGCCAAAGGCCTGATATCCCGCACCGCGGCTCGGCTTCTACGCTTCTGGCACCCCACCCACCCCGTAACCCTTATCTGGACCCCCGCACACGCAGGCCTCCCGGGTAACGAGGAGGTCCACTCCCTCGCCCGAGGTCTCACTTTCCGGGCCGGAGTTGGACCTCCTCCGCCATCCCGGGAGCGTCTGCTTACGTTCAAAGATATTCTTGCCTACTACCGAGATACCCGGCGCGTTTACGCACCGCCGGCTCCCTCCCTAACCTTAACCCAGGCCTCCCACTGGCGCCGACTCCAGACCCGAACTGCTCCCTACCCTATTCTCCTTCATGCCCGCTACCCCGATCAATTCCTTTCTTCTTGTAAGCTCTGCGGGAAACCGGGAGACTTCCTTCATGTCCTCCTCACATGTCCTGCCTTCCCACACCCTCCATCCCCCACCACGGCGGAGTCATACTGGGAGACTCTCCTGGCCAGCTCCGCTGCTGCTGACCAGCGCCGGATAATTACCGACGCCCTGAAGCGGATAGCCCTCCAAGGGCTGTCCTTTGCCCTGTAAGGGCAGCCCCCTAAGGGTTGCCTCGTGCCATGTTAGGGGGTTTGCCCCCCTCGGTATTTGGCAATAAATGTTTCCACCACCACCAAGGAAGCGCCATGTAACGAGCATGGAGCAAGTCACACGGAAAGGCGGGAGATTTAAATTTTCATTTGTATGAATGAACTTACTTCATCAACACAAAGCACCTATTTCACCGATCACTCCTGCTGCCCGAGTTGTTTTAAGTTTTCTTTTTTTCCACACGCTGTTGAATAGTGGAATAACCTAGATCGTTCTCTGCGTTAATTTCCAAATAATAATTTTACGCAAGAACTGCCTAAACATCTTACTTGACAGTGTTGTATTATGCCTACCATATTACTTGACATTGTTGTTGTATGCTTTTTAACCCACCCCTGCTATGTCTTTAACAAGGGACAGTGTATTTGTAAATAAATAATAATAAATAAAATCGAAGCCGGCCAATTAACGCATTTCCCTTCGCATCAATATTATTGCTTGCCTCTAAATTTTATTTAGAATGACTTCTAATTTCTATGAAAAGGTTAGTACAAACTGTTCTCGTAATGTGAGCGAAATGCGAAATAGTATCCTAGAAAAAAAAAGACAACTTTTTTTTTCAGGGATGTCCTAACATTAAGCAACTGGCAAGCGAAGCAGCTGTTGTCTTTGAGAACAGGGAAACTCTTCCTGACTGATGAAGTCTCCTATTGTTATCACCGTTTCCTTTATTTTATCAATGTGAGTATTCTCCCTCGCAAACCATTTACCGGGGAATAAATTCCTTAAGAAATACGTTTTTGAGGCCAAATAAAGAGTACGTGAGTACAGCAGAAGACGCTCGACTTTAGCGAATGTAACTGATATCTCAGAAACCATAACTTGCTCCTAAGGCGCACCACATCTCCCACCTAACTTAAGAAATTTAAATTAATAATCCTGTTTGATCCACTTTTAATAATGCACATATTTGCGCGAAGAACGCAGGGTATTACGCGTTGACCGGTATTTCTGTGTTCAGATTGTTGTTTTTTATTTACTTATTGACAGTGCTTTTCCTAAGTTAAGTTTTAAAGTCCCCGTCGCTTAATGTTCACCTCATGAATCTTCAATGCCTGCTTGGTTTATGGTTCTATGGGGTTTCACGTCCCAAAGCGACTCAGGCTATGACGGACACCGTAGTGAGGGGCTCCGGAAATTTCGACCACCTGAGGTTCTTTACCGCGCACTGACTTCGCACAGTACACGGGCCTCTAAAATTTCGCCTCCATCGAAATTCGACCGCGGCGGCCGGTATCTACCCCGCGTCTTCTGGGTCAGCAGCCGAGCGCCATAACCACTGAGCCACCACTATGGCAAAACTCGAGCGGTGTGCTCAAATTTTACGGCGACAGTACGGTTGTAAGCACGTTAAATTCAGATTGCTGCACTTTATCTTGCTTTCAATTGCCATACTGTCCTGGAAGAAAATTTGTCAGTGTGCTTTTTTTTTTTTTCAGCGGTGATGTATTTCCTGGAAATGGACATTTCCACATTGTGCACGCTTGTCACAAGGTAAAGTTGCTCTTTATTGAATGTGGAAAATGAAAGCTTACGCAAAAAGGCCAACATTGCTCACTGTAATGTGCATCAACGACTATAAAAAACAAGTCTATAGATATCAATTTTCTAATTAAGTGCGCTTGGTACCAACGGGTGATAAAAGGATATGATGCGAAGGGTCAAAAGGAATCTGGATAAGGTTTCAAGGCCATTAAGAATTTTCATGCCGACGATAATTTTCAGTCTTTATTTCTTTCCTTAAACACATCTTTATGAATCAGAGAATAAATCTGAACACTATGTAGAAAATGCATCAATTCTGCAAGCAGTTATCACACTGGGAAATTCGAAAGTAAAGCGCAAATCTAGGGAAGGGGCATTTCTTCTGCGCTATTTTTATATCGAATAAATCTTATCGCCCTATATTTAGCACTGTAGCTAACTACGATGTGCGCAAAGCGTACGCAAGTGGCTGGCATGCCCTGTCCTCGACAAGACTTGTACAAAAAATATCATGAAAACAATACGAAAGAGAGGATCCAACTCAGAAGGAACTGGAATATCGACTCATGCCACATCTATGTTTTTTAAGAAACATTTTTGAAGTATTTTATGGCATGAGGAGCTTTGTTGAGGTGCGAGTGAGCTACTATAGTACAAACTGGAACTAAAATTAAAATTCGCAGGCAGCACTGTAACTGTGCGGAGCGCGACCTGTTGGCTCGCCTGAGAAGAAGAGAGAACTGCAGATTCAGAGACTGAGGGGACCTCTTTCGGATTAGCCCGAGAAAGCAGTCGAAGTGGTATAGCCAAGCCATGGACTCGTGCCCGCGCTGTCGCAATGCGTCAAACTCCTGCAGACTGGAGGTGCCCTTGCCACGCATTCAAGAACGGTGATAAGCAGAGTGATATAATCTTGCAGCCAGATCTGAACCTCCGTTCATGCCGGCTTGCTCTGCCTCACTACGGACGACAGCAATTGCAGAAACATTAGAGAGGTGGAGATGGAAACGATACAATCAGCAACAACTTAATGGCATGCACTCAGAAATGATATTCGAAGAATAAGTTCTGAGCGTGTTCCTTTGTTTGTTCCTCGTGACTTTCCTTCGTAGGGATGATTGTCGTCATGTATTGTCAAGTTGTATAAAGATGTAAAAGAAATTTATTTCTCGAGTCGGAACGAACTGGCTCCCTTGACATTGCACGTAATTGATATAGGTTTATTTTTTCCATTTTCAACGGCCGAGCTTCGCTTCGCTTTGCGATGCACGCCGAAATGCAGCTCTCCAGCAAGAGGGAACAACTGAACACTTCATTGTTCCGTGCCGTTATCTTCACCGTATCATGACAGCTGCATGGCTGCACAGAGAACAGATCTGCACAGACGCCAAAGCAAAAGCAAATGCATTTCAAGTTAGCAACGAATGTATAAAAATAAAAGCCCACAGGGTGTGCTGAAAGCTCAGAACTAAACAACGCTCTCATGTATATTGAATCTTTGTGGACATTTAGTAGTCGTTCTAGCGTAATGCTTCGTAAAGCTCGCTATACAAGGATTCATTTCTTAATGTACTGTGGTGTAAATCATCATTCCAGTTAGAAGTCAAGCTCAAGCCTGGCGTAACACCTCCGGGAAAGTGAGTTTTTTTACGTCATATTCAAGGCTCATTTTTATCGTGTCTAAAAGCACGGGCTTAAACTGGCAGTTTCCACCATGTTGATGGCCGGGGCTTTCGTTGGCTAAGCTCAAACTTGTATTCTTTGTTAAAAGCGCAGGTTACAGGTGTCTGCAGAAACCGGCGGGTGCAGATTAGTGGAGAAATGGTTAATACTTAACAGGTACAAGTAGTCAATAAAGTATACAGCGGCCCCAGCCGAGCCATGTCACACACGAAAGTATAGCTACACTTACCTCAGCTCTCACATGCATAAACGGCATAGTAACATAGGCACCTTACAGTGACCGCAAAGTTTATGCTGCCATTTATGCTTTCCACGAAACCATCTTCGCACAGATCTTTAGCTGCGTGGCTTCTCGGCGATGATCGCCTCTTTCACCTCGTTTCCTTTTCTGAACGACTTTCTTTTACTCTTGCGTGTACAAGAGCCATGTAGGTGTATCCTCGGTTCTGCATTGAAGTTAAGGACATTAACTACTCCTTGTGATACTTGACAAGAAAATAAAATGACGAATATCCTACTGAAAATGCTGTAACGAGCGAGAAGTACGACGACTTATAAAAAGACCTCCACTGATACGCCACCGCAGTTCTACAACTTTTCTTAGCCTTCGTTAATTTCATGACACCGTAGTACGATGCCCAGGGAAGACGCCATTCGCAAAAATTGCTTTGCGACTGTGGTTAATGCGAAGGTGGTTCTGGGCTCCTTGGTGACCTGCTGGCCATCACAATGCGTGACACGGTTTGGTACATCTATGTTGATGGGCACGATGAAGCGGTCAGAAAGTCCAGCATATTAAAAAAAAGTTATTTGTCATCACGATGAGTACTCTTGACTAGATGCCAGTGGGGCCTCTAAAGCAGTGCTAGAACAGCGATGTGATATTTTGCTTAGAGAGCAGCAGACGTCCATATTCCAAGTAAGAAAACTCCGTACTCCGTTCGCAGCCTCCATTCTTCGTTCTGACCTATCCGGCTAGCATACGTTTCTAGGGCATTAGAGAAAAAAACTTGGCAGTTTTAACTCGGCCCAACTTGTGCGACAGTAGTCTACCTACATCAACGCCAGCCACTTGGTTATGGTATGGCTCTTAATTCCCAGACTCGTAATTAAAGACCATTCATGGTTCGGCTGTTGTTTCGTCATCGCCTTTTATGACTGGCCCTCTTCATCTTACGCAGTGTAATCTTTCCAAAAGCCGCATCTCATTTTCCCTCGAATAATGCGGGCGCAAATCATGTGACTCTCCTTCTCCCATTCTAGAGACACTACAAGTTATTTTGGTGCATAACAGAAGCGGCTATTTGTCTCGGATGGGCCAGCGCTCTTCTTTCGTATGAGCACAGAAAGTGGTGAAAGCAAAAGTACATTGCCGGCGTGTCTATGCCCTTGTGATATTTACGTCTTCTGAACGCTTACTCTGACGAGTATTCCAGTCGTTCTATACTAACCTTCCCATACACCTGACCTTCACGAAATATATATTTGTACATCGCCCAGCAATGCCATCTGTCGGTAAACGGAGTCGAGTGCCACGTACTATCAGTAGCAAAAAGTATACGGGATGCCGGAATGCGGAAAAAAAATGTTTACATGTCTTCTATAAAGCGAATCGCTTCAAACGCTGAGTCTATGAAGTGACATGTATTTTCCATCCAATGATAACAATACCGGACACCTTTACACGTATCCCGTAAAGTTTTGCTGCACTTATTACCATGCGCAAAGCGCTCACGGCAGACCACATTCGGAATATATTTCGGTCAATCTCACTTAAAAACTTGGAAGAACACTGGCGCCTTTTACGCTCATAAAAAGCATGGCTCGTTCCTCTTTGTTTAGCTCACCAAAATTCGAGAAAATTCTGACTGGGGCAGCGCCACAGGTCTTCTAAGAGTGTAGTGACCATTAAAAAGGATCGTCCAGTAATTTCTGCAACTTGTCCCCCCCCCCCCCCCTCCGCATACCACTCTAAGGAACAGGAGCCATATGACTGGCGAAGCAGGGACGGTTGCCGCTGACGGGACTTGGCCATCCTTGCCTGAGCTAGAGACACCCGCAGTGACCAAGCAGGCATTGCGCAGCCAAAGTCCCGAGACTATTGCTAATCAAGCACAAGGGCAACTCCGGTCCAAAACCGGGACAGCCAAGTGACTTGGCCATCGCTCCAGAAGCACCGCACACCCTCAATGATACAAAAGTCACCGCACACCCAGTGTGCTGAGCCTACTGCTGGTCAGGTAGTAGGTCAGGAATTGGCCCAAGTCGCAGACGAGCAAGTAATTGCAATGCTGAAGACAATCGTGATTACTATGCGTGTGCTGCGTTCCAGTTTGCACACGCCAGTTGCACATAATGCACTGCAGACGCTGGTTTGTTATATCCAGTGCTTGCAGCTCTCCAATAGCTGGCACAAGGCCTCCTCCAGCCTCATATCGTTCCGAGAAGAAGTCGGGATGTGTTACGTTGTAATCCACATTATCGGCCGCAACGGCAGGCAGCCTTTCTTCACACCGGAACATCTGCGCTGCCTGACTGCCTTGTGTTAGTGATGGCGGACAGTCAATGTGTTCTACACAGGTCGCGGCGCTCGGCAGCCCTCAAGGTGTGCAGGCCACAGCTGCGGCGGCCTCCGACTTTCAGTGCGTGTGTCATTGCTTGTCATGCTTGCTACGGACCGCATTGCTATACTTCTTATTCTTTTACGCCACACCTCCCTCATTCCTCTCCCCTAGTGTGGAGTAGCCAACCGGAACATTCTTCTTGTTAACCTCCCTGCCTTTCCTCTACTACTTTTCTCTATCTCTATCTCTCTGGTTAGCATCTTGTAAATGCCTTGATACTGACCCTTCGAGCGGCTTTATGCCAATGTATGGGTTTCTGACTCATATTTAAGTTCATTTTCTTCACCCCGAATCCCATAAAGCGTTACATGAGGGAGTGATGGCAAGAAATACAAGAGAATAAAAAGCACGAAACAAAACGAAGCGCAGAAATAAATGTGATGCTAATCTAAAACCGGGAAACAAATACAAACACACAAAATTACCACAGTTTAGAGAGCACGTGGAAAATCAGAATAGAGTATATCAGAAGGAGGATACAAAATACACGCTGCCACGTTCGCACATTCGCAGACCCGAGCACTCCGCGCGCGCGCGCGCCACACACACACACACACACACACACACACACACACACACACACACACACACACACACACACACACACACACACACACACACACACACACACACACACACACACACACACACACACACACACACACACACACACACACACACACACGCACGCACGCACACACACACACACACACACTACTTCTCTTTCGTCGCACTGGTCCATAATAATAATAATAATAATAATAATAATAATAATAATAATAATAATTAATAATTGATTTTTGGGGAAAGGAAATGGCGCAGTATCTGTCTCATATATCGTTGGACACCTGAACCACGCCGTAAGGGAAGGGATAAAGGACGGTGTGAAAGAAGAGAGAGGTGCCGTACTGGAGGGCTCCGGAATAATTTCGACCACCTGGGGGTCTTTAACGTGCACTGACATCGCACAGTACACGGGCGCCTTTGCATTTCGCCTCCATCGAAATGCAGCCACCGCGGTCTGGTTCGACCCGGGAACTCCGGATCAGTTGTCTAGCCCCCTAACCACTGAGCCACCGCGGTGGGTGTCCAAAATGCCGCTGATCTCGTTTTGATGCTTTACCTTTAGAAGTGCTATATCGGCAAATTGTCCACCTGCATTGACATTGAGACATCGGTCAGTGGAATGTGGAGAGGATAGTGCAGTCGGAGGTAGGGTGGGAGAGAAGGTGGATAGCGAGGGTGATAGTTGGAGAAGGAGGAGAGTAACAGTGAGAGGGCAGACAAGTGGAGAGGAGGCAAGGGACACCTCCCCTCCGCTCCCACGCTCAGAGGTTTTGGGGTCTGGCGAAGAATACATGGCGCGAAGATAGCTTGTGTGTGTACACGACGCGGGCCTCTGCAGCAGCAGCAGCAGACGCGGCTGTGGCAGACCGCTTTCTCTAAGTCGCTTTTTTCTCTATTTTCCTCTCCATCTGTTGAGCTCGCGCTGGGCAACTTTCAGCGCTCCGCTGCTGCGCTTGGCGTGAGATCGATCAGCACCGTTTTGGTCGCGAAATTCCGTCCCTGGAGCGACGTGCTCATGAATCGCGCTGATCGTCTGTGATTCTTTTCTCAGCGCATTTGACAGCCACGCACTCAGAAACACTGAGAGAACACGCGCGCACACAGGGACACCCGCGCGCATATGCACACACAGAAACACGCACACGTTCACAAGCTTACTCTCCAGGAAATGCTAAAAGGTCAAAATCTGGGCTTCGGACGTCCTCGGCTGCTTTGTGATTTCGATATTATTATTATTATTCCGCCTCGGTGGGATTTTGCTCGCAGTCACGGGGGAGGGGGGGGGGGGTCATTAATGGCTGTGATAAACGATGTCTTGTTAAATTCATTGCGCTTTTATTTTTCTTCTCGGTTTCTATCATGGCCACCTGCAAAATGCGGCGAACCCAAACTGTCCTTCTAGATTCGCCCCCCCCCCCCCCCCCCCGTCCATAACCACGCGTTTCAGAGGTTATGAATGCTTGTATTTTTACGGGGGATATAAGGAAAAGAAGTGAGACGCAGAAAATGCCTCGGCGCGTACTCATGTCATCCTCTCATACATGATGATTACGACTCATTTGAACAGATGCTTGTTCTGCATTGATAGTGATGAGCATAACTGATGCGTGGCGGCCGTTTTTCTTCCAGTAATCTCGGCATGGCCTGCGTCGCAATGTAATAAACACTTCACATATTAAATATTTAGATGTATTGCAGGGCTGAATCGATGTCAAAGAGAAATATTTCTGATAAAATGTATCGGTATGAAAACACAAATTTTAGGATAGGTGGTGGTGGCGAGAAATTAAAAAAATAACAAAAATCACGGAACATGGCTGTGGTGCTTCAAGCCAGGAAATGATGTGACGGTACAAAGACGCTACAAATGGCGTGTGCAACAGAGAATATTGAGCCAGCATTCCCGAAGATGACACAAATATCTCGTTTACGGGTTTGCACACGGAGGGTAAAAATCTTCGTATCCTTTATTTCAGGAACTGGAGGCCACGGATGGGTCCCTTTTATAACATTGAGCCTTGTCCCCTCGGCAATGTAAGATCGACGTTGATTTCTTTTTCATTCTGACCCTGGAAAGATTCCGTGAAAATTAGTTTGCAGACCGTCTAGCATAATGAGTGCCTAACGGCGCAGAAGACAATATTTGATATAGAAGACAGGGTTTCGAATCAAAAGGAATAATAAATGTGAGAAAGCAGAAAATCTCTAGGAAGAAACAGAATACCTATCACGTAAAATTTTTAACATCAATACTAATAGCTTGCTTAAGATTTGTGTTTTTTTCCTTTCTAAACGTTCTGTGTGTGCTCATTGTGAGCAACTGAACAAACACAGAAAAGCTGTTTTTCTTTCGCTAATTATTGGCGAGTCTTTTAACACTAGTCATGCATTTAGCTCGCGGGTGCCCAATGCCAGCAGTGTTGTTTCATTTCCTCAAGTCATGGCAGTGCTGGCAAAAATAGGTGTACGGCGAGATTGTTTATTGACCTCCTCTGCTTGTGGACGAAGAATGATAAACCGAGGGATCTAAATGCGAAACTATACCTTAGCGTGAAGGACGTCAATTTGTTTTTTCAGTGTATGAAGCTTTCCTGCACTTCCTAAAAATGACAATTGCACACGCCTCGCACAGTTGTCTGAATTAAGAGTGAGAAGTTGAAAAATATTAATACCGACCAATATTTATTAGCAGCCGAATATTAGGGGCGACTGAGAGATCAGCGAGCAGCAGCAGGGAGCGGCCTTCGTTTACCCTTTGTTGTGGCATGGCGAAGGCTATTACCAGGAAGGAATTCTACAAACTAGCGGCACTGCTATGGGCGCTGCAATCTCGATTTTTGCTGCCACCTTGACGAAGGAGGCCATTGAACAAAAAGCACTGCAGTCAAAAGTTTTCATTCGTTACATTGACGACTGTTTCTGCATACTTAACAAATCAGGAGTGGGAAACATTCTAGACCATCTGAACTCACTCGAGGCCTCTATCCAATTCACAATGGAAGAAGAAAAGGACAATGTCTTGCTATTTCTTGACGTCCTCGCAAGAATACAGTGAAGAGACATTAAGTTCTGTGTGTGTCGGAAGCCAACACATACCGGCCGCTGCTTAAATTTTAATTTCAATCATCTCACTAACCACCAAGGCCTCCATCGTCTCAACTCTTTATGAAAGCCAAGCCCATTTGGTCCTTCCAAACGTAGAGAAAAAAATTCCTGGGGTTCAACCCGTCAAAACCTATAGTTGGATACAACTCGAGAAAGAAGCGGCTTTTTCCCGTCAAAGGGCCCTATTCCAGCCAATGGCGTCGGGCGATCCTCATGACCCTGCTATCGTGACAATGCAGGGAGCGGCACCACAACGGAGAGAGGGTCCTCTCCCTGAGCACAGAGGGAAGTGATCATCCCCTTTCGTCTACCACTCCTTGCTTTGTCACACTATGAGGGTCGTGAGAATCGGACGACGCCATTGGCTGGAAGGGGGTCTTTTGACGAGGAAAAGCAGCTGCGTTATGGAGTTGTATCCAACTATAATAAAGCTCGGCTACGCATGGTCATTGCCGGACGCTACTTTTTATTTTGTCCCTCTCCACTCAGAGCACGTGATTCGGTGAGCGATGGCACAGGGGTTACCCAAGGTGATGGAGGCAGTGGCGAGCAGCGAGCGCAGCTGCGGTGCTGCAGCGAGCGAGGCACGTGATGTGACGTCACAGCCACACCTCCGCCTCTCCTCCTGGTTGAAGATCTTCGTCAAGCGGTTTGACCTTGAGCTTTGCATTCGGAGAGTAGAGCTTTTCGCTGTAAAAAGGGAGTCCTGTCATCACCGAAGCAACGACACGCACTCGCAATATGCCTGCATACGTGAGGTGCGCTGATGAGGCGCTGACACGCATTTCACAAGAACGCATCTGCGTGGTCCACAAACTCGTTTTAATGATCACCCGGTTTCTATCCCGGCCCACAGACTGCATCTCCAGAAAGTGATAGCCGGGCGTTATCCACAAAATTTCATGTTTCGAGTGTCCGGCCGAGATGAAAAACCTCAATCAGAGCATCGGGTAACACAAAAATGGCGCCCGGTCAATGAGCTCAGAAAGCAAGCCCCTTGCTGAACACTGCGAGTGCAGCGACCAGAATATCGCTTTCGAAGAAGTGAATGTATTGGGCATGGAAAATGATTCCTTCAAGAGGCGTCACGTCGAGCCGCGGCACATCTAGTTCACAAAAGCCAGTGTAAACAGCTCTCCGAGAACGCTCCCTATCGCATATGCTGATGGTCTTTGGCACGTGATAACAAATGAAAAGCGATGCCAGCTCCCTGTTGCTGCTCGTTCATCGCTCAGTCAACCCTGGAGAAGAAACTGAGTTGGTCCCGAAACGTTGGGCTGCTAGTAAATATTGGTTGATGTCAGTATTTCTTAACTTCAATATATCGAACCCAACCAGACGGACTTCCGTCAGAGGAATTCTCGTTAAACTTAAGATTCTAGTAGCAATGACAGTCGTTTTGAGGTTAAATTCATGCGGATGAAGTTATCTTCTTTCTAATGCCACTAGGGCATGAGAGAACAGCAAACTGAAAAGAAGTGCAGAAAGAGTGAGTTGCTACCCTACAATATTTTTTTTTGCTTTCTTGTTACCTCTCAGTGTACAGAAAAAACCTGGGGACAAGAGTGCTTTCCTGGAGGCTGCAGGTGCCTAAAAATGATGGGAAGCGAGCCCAGCTACGGCTGCTACTTGTATGATGGTCACAAAGCCCCTTTTGGCTTCGAGCTGCCACCAGTCATCACTGAATATCCAGAATTACCGAGATTGCCCTTGACTCCTGCACCTCCAAACACGGATTACCTTGACTACCCACCTTCGACAGAGGACTGGCGTACCGTTCCTCCTCCACTTCCATCAGAGACGCCTTCCACTGAAACAGTATCTCGATCAACTGAGAAGGCACCCGTTACCTCCCCACATTCATCACAGAAGGAGCCTTCTTCTACCCCTCCATTGAGACCAACGAACAAAACTCCAAACACGTTCAAGGAGTCCTATTTCGCTAATGCTCTGGATAAGAAAGATCCAATGTATTATCCCAAAAAATAAAGAAATATACATTTATTCAGTGTAAAGGCCAACATCTCTCTGTGTTCGTCCGGCCAAAGTGAAAGAAAAAAAATTAACAACAGGCATAGCTTCATCAGGACAGTCGATGTCCTCTGTCCACTCCAATCAAAAGTCACAAACAGTAAGAAAATGATAATTTGTCATTCCGTAATGTGACATTCTAGAGAGTTTCTACACCATTTCTTAAATCTAACAGGTTCGTGATAGTACAGAATCAGTACGGCTGCAAAAGAAGGTAAGCCTGGATAAACGTTTAAGTGTAGCCTGCAGATTCCTGCTAGGAATGACCGGCAGTTCGAGCCCTTTGCAATACTTGACCGCGACATCACCTAAAAAATACCTAATCGGCATTGTTTTCAAGCAGCTAGTTTTTCTCTGATGGCTGCCAGTTAAACAGACAAGTATTAGCCGCCGAAGTAGTCAGTTAAATTCACTCTAGGTGGGGTCATTTTTCTTTAAGGTATTTCGCGGTCTTTCGACTCCGGCCTTGTATTCGGGAGCTATTCGATTTCCGAAGGTATACAAAACTTTTCTTTATTCAACAGAAGTGGTTGGTTTCAATAATCTGAGAGCAAATAATTACACCCTGTTTCTCAAAAGCAATGTTTACTGCTTTCATATATCTAAGGCCCTTCGTTTTCAGGTTTTATTTATTTTCGGTACTTGTGGAGTAGTCTGGAGCTATTATTCTATTTCACATTTGGCTACGAATTGGGTTTTCTCCGCAAAGTTCAGCAATTGCTGTTTCTTTTCCGGTGACTTTTAAGCAATGAGAAGTGATTATTAGCGCTCCTTGCTTGTTTGCGGGACATCAAATGTTCGATTTCTCGCTCAACATTTTCGTAGGCAATGGTTCACCGTAAAAGTATGTACCAAATCAGAAATTTCATTTTTTTTCTTGCTGACTTGTTGCAGTCATTCGGTTCAGCACATCACCACCCCCATATGACACACTTCTCCGCTGATGCTAAACATACTTGTTTACGACACTGCAAAAACATTCATTCAACAACACATCCGCCATTCTTAGCATGCAATACCTTGAATAGGATCAATAATAATAGCGCCAGTAGCTCTTGACACAATGAGGGCAATATGGCGTCAAGTCAGCTCCTGCGTTCAGGTTTGTCGCTTTTAGGACGCAGTTTTTGAACTTCTTTCCAAATTCACCCTTGCCATGGAGAAAACATGTTAAAAATATTCCAACTCAACAGCGAAACTTAACCGCTTTAGAATGAGTATGGCATCTGCAAGCCTTTGCGCGGTGCCGTCTTTTTGTATACTTCTGAACTACATTTACTTTGGTGTCTATTTTCATGTAGAAATCGACTTCAATCTGATTTTTCAGGAGAATTATCAGAGTGCAAAATTGGGTAAAATCAGGTTTTTCCCGAAAACGAGTGGCCTACGTATGTCCTCCTGAAACCTAGCAGTTGAGGTACTGTACACCGGAAACAAAGGCATGGCAGCCATTAAAAGAGGTTTATTGACAACAAAAGATCCCTCTCACATACCTCAAGAACCTGCATAACTGTGTGATGGGTATGGTCAGGGCCGCACTGTTACCTTCCTCCTCGGGAGCTTATTTGAAGAAAGTAATCAGTGCGAGCACGTTTTGCGGCCGCCGTCTGAAAAAAAAAAGCAAGCGCATTGAAGCACATTTCAACAGGTGGTATGAAGAGCACGTTAAAGCTCTTATTAGCCCACGTAGCCCTCGTAGCTTATTAGCCCCCGGAAGCTCTTTAGCCTCCACCCAAACGCAGCCATACGGCTAGAAAAGAAAGATATCGAGCTTTCGCAGTAACTTCGTAGTTGAAGAAAAAAACTACACGATATTTGAGCCAGGGACTACCACCTTTCCGGGGTAGTCGTTTTAACAACTGAGTTAACCGGGAAGGCTGGCAGATGGTAGGGCGGGAGCGAATTGATCCACAAATTGAAGCTGGGCCAGTGCTGTCCAATAATTACGGGAATCCCCAAAGTGGGTCAGATTTTTCCAGTTTTTTTGCTTAGTGTTCACTGATGACAGCTCCTTGCCATGTGACCTGCAATTTTCAAAGCTGCATTCAAGTATGCCTGCCATGACTGTCACGCCAGGAGCCTCATCCTTCGTAATCTACCATCTCTCGGGGAACTCTACATCCAGTTTTGATGGAATATGCTCTAAACTTCTAAATAAAGCAAAACGTGCAATATGCCCCACCTTAGCCGCTGTTTTTCACCAGTCCATTGGTACGGGCCGTATCCCAAACCGCAGAAAAATTTCTCGTGACATACCCGTTTTCAAATCTGGCGATGCTTTTAAACCATCAAATTCCAGACCGATCTCGTTAACCAACACCACCTGCAAATTACTTGGACGCGTTCCTTCTGCTATCATAGGTGAACCGGTGAAGCAAAACTTTTCTTTTACCAAGCAGCACGGCTTTCTAAATGGTCCATCTTGCGAGACACAATTCTTAGAGTATGTTACTGACTTTCACTACGCTGTTCATGCTCACTCTAAAATAGACGCCGTGTTAGAAGATTTCTCGAAAGCATTCGATGAACTCTCTCGCATACGTCTAATGAAAACTTGAAAAGCTTAATATAAATTCCAAGGTTGCCTTGTTGATAAGAAATGTTTTGGCCGATCGCTTCCAATTAGTCGTTGTATATGGTCATTCACCGTACCTCTCCCACGTCAAGTCTAGAGAATCACAAGGGTCTGTTATCAGAGCTACCTGATTCTTTATTTAGATTGATGGCATAAGTGATAACATGGATTTTATGGTCAGATTATTTGCAGACGACTATTCGGGAAACTCAGTCACGACGAAAATGGAAGATGTACATCACTGTTGAACATGAGCAAGAGACCAACGTTTATTACAATGCGATTTCTCCTTAAAAGTTCGGGATTTTCATATTTGCCAGCAGGCAAATTTAAAGCGACTGAAGGTAGAGTTTCTACGAGCTCTTCCCTAATGAGCGTTAGCTCATTCGTACATAGATTCCAGGAGATACACGGTTGCACTCGTCTTCGTACCACAGTGCCACTGGGTAAGGGCATTATGCAGGCCCGGGTCCGTCCGTCACATCCGACTAACGCCTCAGTGACTTCTCCCATCCTTCAGTTGCCGTGGTAGAAGATGTTTGTAACCCAACACCAAGGTTCCTTTCTTCATGCCGTTAGAAGATGTAGGTACTGTGATGACCCCCATAATGCGCAGGTCCACACGGGACGGAGAGGCAAAGAGACACCGTATGGCTCAGTTTAAACAAACAGGTATATTCAATAATTACACATGATTAAGATTATACATCAGAGGCTGGGGCGTCCGAGCTTACGTGCCGACGACTTCATGGGGGCGATGGAGTGGCTCCGGAGTTGGGCTCGAGCGGTTGCTGGCAGAAGCTGCACGCTGACGGGCTTCGGCGCTGAAGGCCCTCTTGGCAAACGATGTCGTCCTGAGCGTGCTTGCAGTAGAATTTCAATAGTCGTCCGTTTCCTCGAGGATGGTTCACAAACCCTTCCTCTAGTGTCGTTCGGCTTGGAAGATGAACAGGAGGCGAGCTTGTAGATGATGACAGCAGAGCATAATTTTACAACAGAACAAACTTTGCACTTCTTTACTCATCGACCGGGCAGGTTAGTGCCTAAGTAGCATCACATTACATGCTAAGCATGGAGCCCCAGCTCAGACTGGACTGCATCCGTTTACATGTGCTTTTAAGCACTTGATTAACAAAGGACTAAGGGCGGTCATTTCCCGTGGCCCGCCCAAAGCATCAATTCTCCAATCCAAAATAACATGCGAGATGGGGACCACCCCTTTGGGTTGGGCTTAGCCTCGAACCCAGAGTCTGTTAACAATACAAACTAAATAAACAACAAAAACGCCACCACTCTCTCTCAAGTGAGAGTATACACAGGCTCTCTCTTCGGAGCTAATTCACTAGCGCCTGTCTTTCCGCATTCTTGGCGAGTACTGCCTGTCCACCATGACAGGTGTCCGTCGCGGCCCTTCTGGGAAGCTGTGGGTGCCTTCCCGGCGATAGCCCACGACAAAGGGGGGGGGGGGGGGGAGGGAAAGAATGTCGTCTTCGCGGTATCGCATAGCGTCGGCTGTGGTACGGCGCGCTCTGGCCCGCTGACAGCTCCCTTGTCCTGGAATGTAACCGGAAATTGGGGAGGATAAAGCCTGTTTCCCCGGGGCGGCGGCGGGTCCGGTTTTTCTGGTCGTCACTCAAAGAGCATGGCTGGGTAATTGATGATGCCGCTGTCACGGGTCTCCGTCTACGCCGCGCCGTCGAACGTGGATCCTCGTAGCACACACGGAATGTCACACTCGCTCACCCTCCAGAAGAATGTTCTCCGAACATTTGAGTCCACGCAGCTCCCCTTGTCTTTCTGAATCGCCTCGCACAGTGCGTCCGACCAAACACTTTTCGCTGCACTCAACACCACTGCACAACACCATATGCCTCCGCTGTCAATACTGGCGTCTCCAGGGGCAGCACTGATCTTCTTTTACAGATAAACATGAAACTCAGCACCCAAGCCTCTCTTTTCTAGTCCAAACTGGACGAAATAAATTTACCACAGTCATAAAGGAGCTCCCACTTCTAGCACGATCACGGCACAGACAAAAATATAGATAACGAAAGGAAGTAGGGCAGGTTCTGCATGCGCTCCGCATGCTCTCCTGTGCAGGTGTTACTTAATGACAGAAAGGTTTAACTACCAACTCCGATAACTTAACACATAAGCACATAGCAATGTTATGAGCTGCGGCATTACACAATTCTAACCAGTTCACAACTCCGCTCTGTTTACGCCATTAGTCCGACTTAGCTTTCCGATTTCGCAGCGGATATCGGCCTTCATGAGTCATACTAAGTAAGTCTGTGCCCCTTTGTCTGCTTTGGGACTCGCGAGGGCTCGTGGCAGGAGCCTCTCCTGGCGTTATCTGCGCGGCAACCTCGCGCGCTTCTTCTTCTAGCAATGCTAGAAGTAAATCCGGTGGCATTCCGGCCGTCACCTCGGGCGCCTGCCGAACAAATGCAGGAGAGGGCGTTTCTTGCGAACTATCTGCGCGCTCCGCTTCACTTCTGTCCCCATCAAAATCTTCGCTTTCCCTTTCCTCATTTCGTGAATACTGAACCGGTGCCGACTTGAGGCGATTTGCGTGTATCCTTATCAAACGCCGGTTCACGTCTCGGACTCTGAAGTTTACCGGAGAAAGCTTCTCGACAACCTCGCACGGTCCTCTCCACTTCGTCTGGAACTTACGAGCTAGCCCAATCTGCCTTTGGCAGTTTTCAATGTACACGCTGTCCCCCACATCAAACGGCGCGTCTCTAGCACTGCGATCGTGCACCTCCTTCCTGCGCTTCGCCGCTTTCTTTAAGGACTCCTTTGCGATGTCCCTCGCCACTTGCAAGCGCGATTCTAGCTCAACCTTATAGTCGTCCAGTGAAGCGTATGGGACACGACGGGGGCCCTCTGGCACTTCACTAGGCTGGTCCGGGTCTCGGCCGTAGAGAAGAAAGAATGGCGATTCGCCCGTGCTCTCGTGTGCTGCGGAATTGTAGGCAAACATTGCATACGGGAGCCACAAGTCCCAGTCCCGCTGGTCGCGCGAAACAAAATGCGACAGGAACCCGGCCACGGTTTGGTTCAGTCGCTCCACCGCGCCGTTGCAAGCCGGATGGTACGGTGTTGTCTGCTTCTTAGCGATCTTAAGCAGCTCGCAAACTCTCCTCATTAGCTGCGACACGAAGTTCGTTCCCCGATCTGTCAAGAGTTGCCTCGGGGGTCCATGTCGGAGCACGATCTGTTCGACAAATGCTCTTGCAACCGTGTCTGCCTTCTGATCTGGGAGTGCTACCGCTTCCGCGTATTTTGAAAGGTGGTCGACAAATACTAAAATGTACTTGTATCCGGAAGTGGTCGTGGGCAATGGGCCCATTATGTCCATACCTGTCCGCTCGAAGGGAGCCGAAACCTCAGGGAACGGCTGAATTGGAGCTGGTCTTCGTCCCTTGGGTGTTTTTCTTTCGAGACAGGAATGACACTTCGCACAGTAGTCTCTAACATCCTGTCGCATGCCACTCCAAAAGTACAAACGCTCTACACGCCTGCGTGTCTTCGCTACGCCAAAATGACCGGCGCATGGCGCATCGTGAAACGCGCGAAGAACCCTTTCTGTCCACGACCGAGGTATGACGACTCTCTCCCAAGCGGTTTTCTCTGGTCTCCCTTTCCTGGTTGGCCTCGTGCGCCGACACAGGGTGCCGTCTTTGTCAATGAAATAACCTAGCTGTTCGGGATGAGACGGTGCGCCCTCTAAGCTTTCGATTATTCGCTTCAGGTCAGGATCTTTGCACTGCTCTGTGCGTAATTCGGCGGGGTCGACTACGGGGACAAACTCTTCTATAGCTGCCACGGCAGCTGTGCGGCTGAGTGCATCAGCATTCAGATGTGTCTTTCCTGACTTGTGCTCAACTTCAAAGCAGTATTCCTGCAGGTGTAGATTCCATCTAGCGAGTCGCGAGCTAGGGTCCCTGACACTCATCACCCATTTCAGAGGATGGCAGTCTGTGACTAGCTTGAATTTGCGGCCGTAAAGGTAGCATCTGAAGTGCTTTACTGCCCAGACAACGGCGAGGCACTCCCTTTCCGTAGCTCCGTACTTTTGCTCTGTGGGGCTCAACTGTCGGCTAGCAAAAGCAACGGGATGTTCTTTGCCCTCGATAACCTGAGATAGCACGGCACCAACTGCGAACTTTGACGCATCTGTGGCCATAACGAAGGGCAAACTAAAATCCGGGTGGCGTAACAGCGGTGCACTCATTAGCTTCCTTTTCAGGGCCCCAAAAGCATTCTCCGCGTTTTCGTCCCAACGAAAGGCGACATTTTTGGCTGTTAAGGCGGTGAGCGGCTTAGCGAGCTTGGCGAACTCCTCTATGTGCCTTCGGTAGTAACCGATCAGGCCGAGAAACTGCCGGACCTGGCGGACGCTAGTCGGGGATGGAAAATCCGAGACACACCTTAGTTTCTCAGGGTCCGGTCGCACGCCGTCAGCTGAAACAACGTGCCCGAGGTATTTCACCTCGTTTTTGAGGAATTGGCACTTAGAGGGCTTCAGTTTGAGACCCGCTGCTCTTAGTCGCACCAAAACCTGCTCAATATCGCGCAAATGGTTATCAACACTGCCACTGTATATGATAATGTCATCCATATACACGAAGCACAGCCTCCCCAGAAGACCTGCCAGGATAACATCAGCGGTTCTCTGCCAGACAGCAGGGCTGTTGGCCAGACCCATCGGCATTCTTTTCCATTCATAGTGCCCTGAGGGCGTGTTGAATGCCGTTTTCTCGGCATCTGCCGGATCCATTGCTATCTGCCAGAATCCCGCCGCCATGTCCACTACCGTGAAGTACCTGGCAGAGCCCAGCTGAGAAAGCGTCTCCTGTATATTGGGGATGGGGTATGGATCGATGCGAGTTACGGCATTTAGTTTGCGGTAGTCCACTACCAATCGATACGAGCCATCTGGCTTTTCCACCAATAGTGCTGGTGCTCCCCAGGGTGACTTTGAGTGTTCGACAATGCCGCGATCAATCAGGTCCTGCACCTGCCGCTCCATCTCCTCACGTTGGGAGTAAGGAATCCTGTACGCACGCTGGTAAACGGGCGATGAAGTGCCGGTTTCTATCCTGTGCTTTATAACGCCACAGCAGCCCAAATCCAGGTTGGACGCGGCGAATACCTCCGAGTAGTCGTTCAGCAAACCAGCCAGAGCCTCCCTCTCCCTGGATTTTACGTGAGAAAGATCGAACGACACCTTTGGAGCAGCCGAAGGACTAGAATGCTCTACAGTTGCGAGTACCGTATCGGTGGGCTCACGTTGCTCTATCGCAGAGGTGAAGAAAGCCAATGTTTTGTTCTTGGGAAGGCTCAGTGGCTGCTGGCTACAGTTAACCACCCGTAGGGGCACTCTGTGGGCGTCATTAACTGTCACGAGGCACGCGGCTGCCTTCAGGCCATTGCTGAGAGAGTCGACCGGCTCAAGCACTCCCACGGCGCCGCTCTCTACATCTGAAGGCACAAACGCGTACAAAATGTGCTCCGACCAAGGAAGGACGACCGCCTCCTCGACCAGCCGGACGGCAACCCGCGAATATACCTTCTCCAATGATCCCACTGTTTGACGGGTGTCAATATCGGTAATGCGAATCTCAGCCCCTCTCCTGTTCAAAAACGGAACTTTTGAGCCGCCCGTATTAACCTCTTCCTCAGAGAATGAGACTACTACCTTCCCTTTTCTCAAAAAATCCTGCCCTAATATACCTGACACTCCGTTTGGCAGAGACACCGTGTCCGGGCATACGTAGCAGGGGTGCTCCAATGCAATTCCGCCGAGAGAGAAGTGTAACCGGTAGAGTCCACTTATGCCAAGAGGATCCCCCGTTATGCCTACAAATTTGGTTGCCATACCACCAGACGCTTCCAACACCTCGCGGTCCCCCTTCCTTCGAAGCGTGTTAAAACTGCTCTCCTTAAGCAATGTCACCTTTGACCCCGTATCTATCAACAATTCCATACAACAACCATTTAACTTGCAACGCACAACAGGGCATGCCTCGTCGGCCACACAAACTACCACCACCTCATCATCTACTGCTCCCTCCCCACGCTCCTCAGGCTGGGGAGGACTAACTAGTTTTTTGACTCGGTATCTGGAGCCCCGCTGTAGGCTTGCTTAGGGCGTGTCTCGCCTGCTTCTCTTTGTGGCTCCCCACGGCGCACGTTTTGGCAGAACCTGGCGATGTGTCCGCGACCCTGGCAAGCGAAGCATACGATTTCTTCAAAATCTCGCATACCGCGCCTGTAGCTTTGTGGCGGTCTCCGGTTTCCAGCGAATGGGCGCTGTTGAGCGCGCGCTTCAACCTGGCATTCTACCTGCTGAGATAGCAGCTGTTCTAAGCGATCTAACCGCTCTGTCAAGAGAGCAACCTCAGGGTTGAGCACCGCTCTCTCTATGACGCGTACTCTCGCTGCGGCTGTCGTTAACGCCTCATTTTGTTCCTCATCCAATGCGGCCTCCACGGCTTGGTCGAAATTGCTCGGCTTGCGCGAGAGCACGAACCGGCGCACGGGGTCTTGCAGACCAGCCACGAACAAAGCGGTCATTTCCTCTTTAAGTATATCCTCCGCGTATTTCTTCTTAAGCTGGTCTCCTTCCTCCTCCCTGCTTAACGTATCGCGCGCTAAGCGCTGAAGCCGCGACGCAAACGTTCGCACGTCCTCCCCTACCATCTGTCCGGCGTCACGGAACCTCTGTACTCGCACGTGACGTGGTTCAGTGTCAAAATGCTCAAACGCGAGCTTCTTAAATTCCGCAAATGATTTTGTGGATTTTACTTTTTCGTCTCGCCATGCAAAATCATGAGCAGCTCCTGCCATCTTACACCTCGCCATTCCCAGCATTTGAGCATCGGACCATCCCCCCATTTTCCCAATCTCTTCTAGCATGGAAAAGAAATCGCAGATTGGAACCCCTGTCTTATCTCCCGTAAACGTCGGAATGACGCTTCCTAATGCCAGCATGCTTGCTCCGAGCGACGGCTGTGGAGTGGGAGCTCCCTCAGATACAGTCATTTTTTTTTTCAAGCCCTCCAGTGCCTCAAGCCTCTCAAATGGGGGTAAAAGTCCCACAATCAGTCCCGTGATTCCCTTTTGATTACAATTTTGAAGTCATGAATGTCACAGCATTCAGAGGACATTTGCTTTTGAGACCCCACTTCTGACACCAGTGTGATGACCCCCATAATGCGCAGGTCCACACGGGACGGAGAGGCAAAGAGACACCGTATGGCTCAGTTTAAGCAAACAGGTATATTCAATAATTACACATGATTAAGATTATACATCAGAGGCTGGGGCGTCCGAGCTTACGTGCCGACGACTTCATGGGGGCGATGGAGTGGCTCCGGAGTTGGGCTCGAGCGGTTGCTGGCAGAAGCTGCACGCTGACGGGCTTCGGCGCTGAAGGCCCTCTTGGCAAACGATGTCGTCCTGAGCGTGCTTGCAGTAGAATTTCAATAGTCGTCCGTTTCTTCGAGGATGGTTCACAAACCCTTCCTCTAGTGTCGTTCGGCTTGGAAGATGAACAGGAGGCGAGCTTGTAGATGATGACAGCAGAGCATAATTTTACAACAGAACAAACTTTGCCCTTCTTTACTCATCGACCGGGCAGGTTAGTGCCTAAGTAGCATCACATTACATGCTAAGCATGGAGCCCCAGCTCAGACTGGACTGCATCCGTTTACATGTGCTTTTAAGCACTTGATTAACAAAGGACTAAGGGCGGTCATTTCCCGTGGCCCGCCCAAAGCATCAATTCTCCAATCCAAAATAACATGCGAGATGGGGACCACCCCTTTGGGTTGGGCTTAGCCTCGAACCCAGAGTCTGTTAACAATACAAACTAAATAAACAACAAAAACGCCACCACTCTCTCTCAAGTGAGAGTATACACAGGCTCTCTCTTCGGAGCTAATTCACTAGCGCCTGTCTTTCCACATTCTTGGCGAGTACTGCCTGTCCGCCATGACAGGTGTCCGTCGCGGCCCTTCTGGGAAGCTGTGGGTGCCTTCCCGGCGATAGCCCATGACAAAGGGGGGGGGGGGGAGGGAAAGAATGTCGTCTTCGCGGTATCGCATAGCGTCGGCTGTGGTACGGCGCGCTCTGGCCCGCTGACAGCTCCCTTGTCCTGGAATGTAACCGGAAATTGGGGAGGATAAAGCCTGTTTTCCCGGGGCGGCGGCGGGTCCGGTTTTTCTGGTCGTCACTCAAAGAGCATGGCTGGGTAATTGATGATGCCGCTGTCACGGGTCTCCGTCTACGCCGCGCCGTCGAACGTGGATCCTCGTAGCACACACGGAATGTCACAGTACACTGAAATGTGCAGTGCGCAGACTGCTCAAGTACTCCTGCCATCTGCTCCAGAAATAGTCCGCACTCCACTCACGGTATGTCCAACAGCTGTCAAGGTTGTTTGACCGAGGCGGCTCAAATGCGGATCCAGCTGTGGTGGGCAGTGAAGCGTA
>JARKHS020004289.1:0-12500 GCA_030143305.2 Amblyomma americanum
TACGACCAGCAAAAGGAGCAACGATATTCTATGCGCACTTATGAAAATCACTGCATAAAAAAAGTACGAAGAAAGAAGAAGGAAGCGAGCTTTCTTTGTTCCTTTTAAAGGGTCGCAGCAGTGTACTGTAACATTTCTGTGTTTCTCAGCCGGAAACAAACGAGCTGGGATCCTGCTAGACGGCTTGAACGTCAGCGTGCGTTGGGAGTGCTCGATGTGATGCGCACTCAGGAGCGCTGACACTGACAAGCACCCGTCTGGCTTCGACGAGCGAGGAGCTAGACTGCGTTTCCCAGGAAGAGTACAGTCCGCGACGGACGACACAGGGCCGGAAGCGTCGCATCTGAGCCATCAACGTCGTGGCGGACAAAACGTTGGAAACTCGTTTTTATCGTACACGCGTATATTCGCGAAGCCGTCAAATTACAGCGTTTCGTTTTTCCGTCGGCGTCGGGAAAGTGATTGCGCTGTGAGCTGTGAAGCCGCTGGGAATAGAATAGGAGCGTCAGTGAGGACGACTAGAGTCGGTGTCACAGCAGCTTTCGACATTATTGCAGCTCTTCGGGAACAAACATTGCCTAGTGGGGTACGCTCCGACAGCTAACTTTCCGGTTGATGTGTGTTTTGACTTCTCTATATGATGCCATTCGTTCACGTTCCCGGCTCGAAAAAGCGTTCTAATTGAGTGGTTATTTATCTGGCTTAAAAACGCCGCAATATTCTAGCCCATATAAAAACCGTGCAGGTTCGACCCACTTTAAAAGCAAATTTTAGGTAATATTGGCAGTGCTGGAGTCGTTGCGGGGCATGTGCCGCGGCTAGTTCGGCTATCACATTTGTTTCCTCGCCGTTGCGATATAAAAAAGAAAGAGAACAGAGACAAGCTTATAACACGCTTGAATAACATGGCGCCTAGCCTTTTATCCATTAGCCGCTGAATGGGCCACGATATTTGAACGTTTGGATAAAAAGCGGCTTACGAAAAGGAGTTGCAAAGCATTTGTACGTCACAAAAGCTCTCACAGGAACAGCCCTTTCGAGGGCAGTCCAATCAGTGTACCTGTGATACGAATTCAGCATAATTCGAACAAATTCTTAGTCCCCTTCGGTCTCTAATTACCAAGGTTCGACTCTATAGGTGACGGTTAAAAAAATGTTAGGAAATAATCAGCGGTGGTACTTGTCACAAAAACCTTTCGCTCTATAGAATGCTAATGGGGCACATTTGATACCCACTAAGTGATATGAACTGAAATTTGGCACCAATGTGATTCGCTGCACATTATCATCATCATAATCATCAGCCTGACTACGCCCACAGCAGTGCAAAGGCCTCTCCTATGTCTCTCCAATTAACCCTGTCATTTGCCAGCAGCGGCCACTGTATATGCAAGGTTAGAATTAATAGGTGCAAAGTTGCTACATGACGAGGCCTGAAATAGTCAAATTCTGATCGAGACCTTGACCAGCATCCGGAAAGGGTGGCCTCCGATTCGTTTCCCGTTCCTACTCATTTAGGTGCAAGAAATAAATTAGTGAGAGAGCAGCGCATAAAACTGTTAGAGACAATTTTTCGAGATTTTAGTCGTTTTTTATAACGAAAATAATAGTTTTGTGGAGCACTCAATAAAAAAAAGGGAAAAGAGTTTCGCACAAGTCAAATAAATACAATGAACACCCAACTGTGTACGGGCGTTAGGCTGCAAAGAAAAACCATACAGCTGTCACAGCTCCGGTTAAAAGAAAATTCCTTCTGATCCGGGGCGCCAATCCCATGGTAGGAAATCGTGATTATTTCCCTATAACATATTGAACTAACGTTACGGATTTCGTATTATGCCCCTGGCGTTAAGATCCTTCGGCAAACTACATTAACCTGGTCGCTTTCATTCTTTCATTTCTGTTTTCTTTTTCCTGGGTGTGACAGGGGCCTCCCTTGAACCGATGGATGGCTTCCCGTAGAAAGGATAATGGCCATTTCTTTTTGCAACGGTGGTAGCTTTGAAGGAGGCTCCGTAATGGTGTCGGCACAATGCTGAGTTTCTGCTTTATTCATTATTGTTGAGTAAAGCCCGGGAGACTTCATTGCATTGTTATCGCAGCTGCCTTCTCCTAGTTTCATTTACGTCAAAATGGCCCTCTTCGGAATTAAAGGCTTGCGTGCCACCCGAAAGCCCCTTTGTGAAACCTCATCGCCCGAAGTCAAGTTCAACAAAACAAGACAGTACGCGGAGGGAAGGCGTATAGCAACGCACGCGACGTGGATTTTGACCCTGCGCTGTTGTCTCCAGTAAACATGAAAAACGAACAGGCAAAGTGGCCCAAGCAGCGGCGGCGACTCAACACTCGAGAATGCGCTGAGGCTGAACGATGCGCTGCGCGTCGTGCCTTTCCTCTCGTTTGTTTCCGTGACTGGGATGGCCGGAACGCTGCGCGCGGTCTTGGCGCTTCGGGCGCCCTCCGGCCCGGTATGACGCGGTCTTCTTTTTCTGTACACCTTTTGCCACGGGGCTTATAATCGGCAGAGAAGCGAAGCCTTGCGCGCCGCTGATTAATAACGCAGGGCGTTATTAGCGGGCCTCCCCAGAATGGCTCAATATTGTTTTCGCCCAGGCTGTGGGAGGCCGCAGACGGTTGGGGCCTCGACTTTAATTAAGTGTCCTCCTGGGGCGCTGGAGAAGCAGAGAAAACCAGAAGAGTGCGCACGAAGAGGGGGCCGACGCAAAGGGAGGAAGTCATGCGCGGTCAGGGCATCGCGCTTCCGTATACTCGGTATAATTAACCACGGGTCAGCTCGGTCTGCGCAAGGGACTATAGATGAAAGCAACTTGCGTTGTCCTTCGCTACTCGCGAGCCTAAGCCTTTATGACAAGGACGTAAAGGGTCAAGGCTGCGAAAAGAGCGCACATCGCTCGTGGCCCGGTGCGGCTGCATATACGCAGAGGTCTGCCAAATTACGAGACGGGACTGTAGCAGGTCAAGGCCCCTCCTATGTTCTGCTCCCGGTTCCATTCGCTGTCTGCTTGTGTATATGCGCTACATGAGCGCGAAGCCCGTCCCCTCGTCGCTTGATTGAAATGAAAGACCGGGATTAAGCTTTTAATATGCTCTGTCCGGAGTGTTGCCGGCTTGGCGGGAGTTCATATGCGTCATGAAGAGCGCGGCAGTTGTGCACTGGCGGGTCACAATCAAAGCCTGACACTACCCGGTCTTGTTTTCGCCAGCGTGTAGCTCTACACTGATGATCGATGAATACGCACTTCGCAGGGCCCTTACTTAAGCTAGTTGCTTACAACAGGCGAGCGTTGTGAGGCGAAAAGTTTTGCTATTCAAAGATGGTCCGATAAACGGAGGATGGCGATTCAATACTTGCAGTCTGCCGGTGTGTATTGGTCTGAAGCAGCAGTGAAAGATGAGGAGCACCCATTTAGGCGCGCGGTGGAGGGCACGCAGGGAGCACAGTGACGCGACTGCATTGCAAGACTTCTCTCAGCGCTGCCGTTTGATGCAATCGTATTTGTCAAAAGTTTCCGGGCTAAGCTGCGCGCCATCGCAACAATCGCCGAGCAGCGTGACTGAACTTTTGAGGCTTCTACCAGCTAGGGAAACAATACCGGTCACTATATTTTTGTTATTCTTATATTATTATTAGACTCCTATGGGACGTATTATTAATGATAATAAAAATTTAGCTTCGGTGATGTTGAAATCTGAACACTGGAACGAGGACAGACGAAGACGACAATACGATCGACGTTGCTGTATGCTCGTTCACGTGAACAGAGAAAGAAACACTCGCCAATCACGTTTCTCCCTTCCCTTATCATCGTCACCATTTGCATTCGGGCGGCAGCATGTAGAATGGTTGTCCACTTCAGGATCCTGGAACCTCCCTTTGAGATTTGAATCGGGTACAATCAGCCTTTGCACACATGCAGCACTAGCTGTCGCAAGCGGCTCAGTGACAACATCAGCAGTGGCGCTCCCGAAGGTTCGCACACGTCACTGCACTCATTTTGCGTCGCCAACAATGCATCAAGGCCGCCAGTGACTTTCGACGCATCGATAGCCACGTTGAGGTCCCTCTCAGGGGCTCTTTTGTGTTTATTATTAGCGCGGCCGCAACGATATGGTCGGTCGCCTGCGTGAGAGAGATTGGGAGCTCTGAGGCGAGAACTACTTTTTGCCAATGCCTACAGAGCGTGGTAGGAAGAAATGACCCCGTTACATCCCCCTCACGGTACTGAACACTGAGTATTGATCGGAATAAAGGACACCGATACGCGATGCTGAATGAGCAGATGCGACAGCGCCTGCAGCTTTTTACGAGTGTGATTATACTCTTAACTTATAAGCAGGCATACCGGGACCTCGGACCCGTCAGACCTGTTGACTCGGCAGGCGGAAAGGCAAAGAGAGAAAGCCGGATATGCCGAGAATCAAATATGAACTTAACAACGAACAGGGGAAGAGGGAAGAGAAGGATCTGGTCTTCTCTCTCGTAAACCAAAACTTCGCGCAGAGACTTTAACTCCAAAAGTGACAGAGAGAATGGAAGGAAGAGAGACAGACAGGGCAACTTGGGGCTCAGATTGGCGTTTGCGGTTGCTGGCGAGAGAAAAGTCTGAGCTAAAAGATGGATAAGCAAACAACCCGTAATGCAATAAATGAAGAGAGAGCGTGCGCTGTCGAGGGAAACACGATTTCGGGCGTTCTCGGGAGGCTACGAACCGAGCGAGGATTTCAAGGCGCTCGCCGCCGCAACGGGCGCGAATGGCAGGCTCCCCCACCCGCGGGAACGCGAAAGCCGTGTCAGAGGAGAAGCCCGGAGATGTGAGCATCGCGGGCGCCGCCACGCTCCCCCGGTAGCGGTAGCGCCCCTCCACTCTTCGCCGTTCGGCTTCGGCTGATTGGCGAGAGCCGCCTTTCTCCCTGGCTGCCTCGGGCGGGCGAGCACGCTTCGCTCGAGGAGCCGACGAGGCAGCGAAAACAAGACCGAGTGCGAGCAGTGCTCGAAGGACCCGCGAAGCGGCCCGATTCACTCACGTTCCTCTCTCACTCAAGATCACTCGATCGCTCAGCGCGAACAGCGCGGTAAAATTTCTGGAAAGCTGCCTTCACGAGCCAACGCTGACGCATGCGGATTGTATCAGTTTGTAAGAAGCTATCACTCTATAATGGACACGTCTTCGACTTTGTTGCGCAGTTGACATCATTTGAAGCCGCCGTGGTGGCTCATACCTGACAATTCTGGGCAAAAGCAATTTTTAGCGTGAAATCGTTCATTAACGCAATTTTTTCATATTATTCAAGTTTTCACTATTACAATGAATATATCCCCAGATCACTCGACGGCAGTCTTGTGTTTTTTTTTATTAACGTTTTTGCTATCGACAAAATCACTCCCCATTGGTTTCCTATGGCAGTCTTCACTGTTTGATGCGATCGATGGAAACACTTTAAAACAATGATTTTGCTACATATCAGAAGAATGGACCATTACCTTCAATATTCCATAACAGTGTCGCACAATTTTTCAATTTTCAAAACTTTTGTCCCATAATGTTGGACACGCAGTAGTTATGCTGTTCGGCTGCTGACCCGAAAGACGCGCGTTCGATCCCGGCCGCAGCGGTCGCATTTCGATGGAGGCGAAATTCCAGAGACCCGTGTACTTTGCGATGTCAGTGCACGTTAAAGAACCCCAGGTGAAATTATCTGGAGCCCTCCACTATGGCGTCTCTCATAGCCTGAGTCGCTTTCGGATGTTAAACGTCATAAAAAAAAAACAGTAGGCATCATGTGGGTGAACGAGTTTCCGCTTGCCAAAGCAACTCTGCGGGCTATGACGCGCGCCGTTTAGTGAAGGGCTATCTGAGGATCTATAGGTGACGGTAGATCAACCGCCTGAGGGTCTTGAATGAGCACTGACGCTTTTGCATTTCGTCTCCAATGGGATGCGGCTGCCACAGCGGGGATTGAACCCACGGCCTCGTGTTTAGCACGCGAACCCCTTATCGTCCGACTTAACGCGGCGAGTGCGGGAGAAACGCCCCGAAAGAAACGTGTCGAAATGGCGCCAGGTAAGCCTAGCTTTTTACGGCTCATATATCTTTATCTCGCGAGACAGACGGGGTTTGCCTTAAAATAAAGACGTATACGTATACCCCGAAAATCTACCCCTATACGTGCGCTATCCTTTCAACAAACGCGTGGCGGTCGCTTTCCGACGACGCCGCGTCCTTCCGCGCAAAAGGTGAAAACGAATGAGGGGCGCAAAAAAAGGGGAGGGGGAGGGGGGAAGAAATAATAAAATCGGGGAGAGGGGTATACTCTGTCTGGCGCATGGAGGCACCCACCAAAGAGAGCAGTAAATTTGTCACTTCATCTGTGTACAAAGAGTTCGCTTTGAATGGCCACGCGTAACAGAGATAAACGCTTTCCAGTGAAATCGTGAGGCATTTGAACGCCCGAAATGCTTGAACGTCGCCATGGAATGGTGTGGTGCGATAAAGCCGTTTGTGTGGGCCAATTTTTTTAGTCCCTGAAGCTTCTTGATCAATTTTTCGATCAAGAACGTTGCTAAAAAAAGCATCTTTTTCCATCAGCGCTAGGGATCAAAGGAACATGCTTCATCGTATTGTAGTTTTTTTTTTTCGTTAAAGAGCGTTAGGTTCTGTTCGCTTTAGCTAGCCGTGATCCTTCGTCCAATATTAAGACGCCACGCACTTGACAGGCATTGCTGTTTTTTTTTTCTGGAGCTAATATTTCTGTAAATATGCTCAAAAACGTGGCGCAAATCTAACCATACGCTTAACAGGATCAAAGAGGGTGGTAGGTGGCTTTGCAGATTATATCTGAATGGCTTATTCCCGGAACAAGGTGCGAAATGGAATATTTCTTCAAAATTTTAAAAAGTATTCGCCTTTCTTGGTAGCTTAGCGTTCCATACGTCGCTACGTGCGATGAAGGGCATGTTCTAAGCGTGGTAAAACTTTTTTCATAATTTATGCCTTGGTAGTTCGCCGACGCGCAAATTATGAATAAATTAATTGCGCCAGCTCTTTACGTGCGTTCACATTCTACGGAAAGGCGATGCAGATCTTATCCACTTTTGTGAAGGTATCAAAAGACATCGGATATATAAAATGATGTCTTAGAGTGTGCCTGTAATGCAGACTTTGAGGCTGAAGTAATAAACTGGAAAGGCATCTGCACGGCAGCACGACTGGGAGCGCACTCTTTCTAGCCCAGTGTGTGGATTTAAAAAAAAGAAAAAAAAGCTTCTCAGGAGAGGAAAACGTCCCAGTAAATACCTGTCCCCATCCCGAGAAGTCGGCTGCGTCGGTGACGCCTAAAAGGCGTGTCAGTTCGTGCGAACTGTCCTGGGCCGGGAGGTCGGCGCGTGGGTTCCCTGGAGGCTCCGCTGTGCGCGAAAGGCGCGCGTCTCTTCCGGAGGACTCATTTGGCGACACCTCTTTCGCACTGTCAGCGGGCTGCTGAAAAATGGCGGCGTAAGGAAGCCGGAAGAAAATTAAAGCGCACGTGCGTTCATGCGCAGAAATTTTACTTGAGCGTTCGTGCCGACGCCTGGCTGGAAAAGAGAAGAGTTTGGGCGGCTCTTCGTTGTGTGATTTTGCGCGCTTCTTCAATCGCCATTTTTCTTTTTCTTTTTATAAACTGGCTGGGGGCGAGGGGGGGGGGGGGGGCTGGTGGTTGGCTGGGTCTGCGCTACTACGACACTCTTATTTAGCACGACGTTTCGTAGTCTTTCCCTGTATCTCTCCCGGCACGGAGTCCAATTATGGGTTCTAATGGAACTATTGTAGAACTGAGTACATTGGCTACAGTGAAGTAATAATCGATACTGCTATTTCGCTTTGACGCGGCACAGTTTCCTCTGGGTCTTCAGCCGCGTACAAGGCGAGTAGACGGAGTGTTTCTTTTTTTATAAACGAACGGAGCCTCTGATGTCATTGCGGGGATTAACTACGCCGTAAGCATATGAACCGTACGTCAGAAGCATAGCCGTGCACTGATGAAACACCGGGATGCGAGAGCGTGTCCTTTGTTAAAATCTGCGCCATAGGGAAGTGCGCCAGTTTCGAGAGAAGGTGCGAAACATGCGGCTGGCAGAAACACTGTCGCAGCTTTTACCTCAAAATTACCTCAAAGTGAAAACCGTCTTAGTAGGCGTCACAAAGAGCTAAAGAAGAAGGATGGACGGCTGGGCGAGTTGGTAATAATTCATTGCGGGTGGTACGACGCGAACTAGACGACGGGCAAAAGCAAGAAGACAAAAGTGAGCGCTGGTCTGTTTCGTCTTCTTGCTTTTGTCCGGCGTCTAGTTCACGCGGTACCACCCGCAATGAACAAAGAACAAAATGCTCCAAGGCCTCGTTCTTGGGGCATACCGTTTCGTTCGTTCATAACTGTGCGGGATCAAAATTTCATAGAAGGTTTATCACGTCCTTTCTGCGCTGCAGTGTTCTGATGCGATAAGTTTTCTGCGTTTTCTTTTTCCGAGGGCCACTGACTGCAGGTTTGCCTTCGTGAGAATTCTAAATCATGTGGTCGTCTACCTTAGGGAGCTTTTTCTTTTAGCAAAACGCATAGTCCATCCCAAAAAAAGTATGGAGCTTAAAAGTAGGGAGCTTGCTGAACAAATAGTGTTATAACCGGTTAATGGCGAGTAAAACTGTTTTTAGTCTATTTGGACAACTCTCGCCATTAATAATCGATATTCTTTGTATGCTTTCGGAACTGGTTCCCTGTACTAAATAAGCATTTCCTTTTTTTTTTCATCGCGTACAAATTCTGAATCAGAGCACACATATCACGGCTATGCGTTCCGCGCGAGCGGCATGCTTTCAAAAGTAGACGTATTTACGCGAATAGCCGGACATTGAATGAAAGTAATAAAATCTCTGTGTAGTATATTTTTAGGTTTCTTGCAAGAGTGTCGCAAAGGCTGAAAACTCTTCATTTAAGCCCTTGCATAATAAAACCGTTATCAACGTAATCTAATTATGAGGTAATTGCGTTCACATTCTCATTTCCTCGCTGATACGAATAAACGAAAATACGACGTAATCTCAAGCAAAGCACAACTGAAGAGCTGAATGAGGGAGGCATAATATGCTGGCAGAGTTGTAATTCTGGCTCGCGCGAGCCCTGTGTTAGTAGCAAACATGAACGTACCTTACCCTATGCTACTTCGCCTCTAAACTTCACAGCCCGGACGTGAGTAGTGTAATAAAATGCTCCACTCAAAAGCTGCCTCCCCTGGAACACGAGCATTCAGTCAGAAGAAGTGCACTGCCGATACACACGGCCTCTGTAGTCATTCAGTCCAGCCTACTTGTCG
Organism: Amblyomma americanum; assembly: GCA_030143305.2. NCBI lineage: Eukaryota > Metazoa > Arthropoda > Arachnida > Ixodida > Ixodidae > Amblyomma > Amblyomma americanum. Next base: position 9,368 of record JARKHS020004289.1, read on the forward strand.
TGCTACGCGTAACTGTGCGTTCAAAAGGCAAAGCCTCTGTAGCTGCTGGCCAGCGCAGAAGCATAAATTTGAGCATAATCTATTCGCTTAAAAAAGAAAAAAAGAGACTAAATAGTATTGATTGTTCATGTCGTCGCGTTAAGGCTAGACATTTTACTTTCTTTACTTTGTCTCGTTTCATGAATGTAGTTCACGATTCCACATATGTGCACAGAACAAAAGATGCAGTACGGCAATGATCTGCCTCAATGGGGAGCGTCGTCTTTTACAAGAGCCGAACAAGAAATAACTAGAGATGCGGGCGTTGCCTTAATTTCTTCCCGCTCCAGTAAAGGTTGTTTTGAATTCCAAATAAGCTGGCGCATGATAGTGGCTCCTCTAAGCCTTAGTTCTGAGCAAAAAAAAAAAAACGCACACAAGGGATGGACGATTTCTCTTAGCTTTGCTTTCGTTGTAACGTGTGCGTGCCAGAAAGAGTGTTCATTTTTATTGTCTTAAGCGGAGGCGTGGTATTGACATACCGCGAACCGACCCTCCAGTTTTTCAGACAACGCGCAAACGCATCGGCTTCTACACAAGTTTTCGTTCTCAGTACTTTTGTAAACAAAAGGCGGCCAGCAACGGCTCGCAGCACATATCACAAAGCGTCGCTCAGAAGGCTTTCAAAACGATGTTGCCGCTATATTGTGCGGCAGCATGGTCTTTGCGTGTTTTCATTTCTGCCCGAAAAGAGCCCTCCTCTTTCAAAGAGCGTTATTGAACTTTTCACGCGGCGATTTCTTTGTCCGCCGCCTCGAGCGTTATCGTGCTTATGGCGACGCCGCCGGGGATTCACTGGTCTTGAGAGCAGATTCGAGGTCTTTCAGGCGAGCTGCGCCTCTTCCGAGCCAGCCAGCGCAGGCCCACGCCTCAGCCCAAGAATGCTGGCCGCCTGCAGCCCGGCGTCGTTTGGCACACAAGGTAGAATAGCCGTTATCTCGAGCCAGCACAATACAAAACAGATTGTAGCCTGACCGGATCTTTGCGCCATTTGCTTAGCCTTTTCTTCTTCTGCGCGCGGTCGCTCGCCCTGAGATAGAGCGGGTCATTCAGAATCTGTGAAAGTGTTATCTCCTTAGAAACGCGCAGGGCATATTATCAGATAACTATACCAAATTATTACGCAATGCTCGCTGTCTAATAGTCATTACACAACGTTCTGGTATGTATTCCAGACAAAGAACGCCTAAAGTTGGTTCACTACAGCCGCGCTCTTGCTGTGCCTAGCTGACCTGCGCGGCATTGTTTCAAAAGCAATAGCTGGAGGCAGCACTCTGACGGGATCCGGTGGTAGATCCGGCTATTTATTACTAACAAAGAATTATTAAAAAAAACCGCCAACTAACGCTAGATGACTTGGATTCAGCTCGAGCTGTCAAAGATCTGATCCACAATAAGTGGAGTACAAATAATCAAGTTTATTCGAAATTTGGGCTCAGGGGTTGTAACACATTAACAAATAAAAACGTTTGGGTCGCCTTTGTTTCTCTCTGAAAGGGATGGTGCGCTTAGCGCATTGCATGCCCAGATACATTTGAGAAAAGCACGACTCGGTAAGGCGCATGATTTAAAGAAATGCGTCTTTCAATTTTTACATGAAAATCGCAAAACCTGTACAAACAAGAATCACCTCCTTGTGCGTCTCTCAATGAGAATCCTTTATTTCCGAATGCACGCACTTGCCTTTGGCACACGTGTGGCGCTTTTTTTTTCCTAGCTATAGAGTGGCACCTTGCGGTGTTCTTTTTTTAGGTGGAAGCTAGGAAAAAATAAAAGGCCACATTGCTTTTTACGGGGGATAGGATGTGGAAAGATATGTCGAATGGATTTACTGTACCCACTCGCGCTTACTTCAGTTCATAGTTGTTTTTTTTTTAAATCGGTGTCGACAACTTGTCGCATATTGTTGACGCGAACTTCCGAGAAGGCTCGTGCGCGACCCGACTATGTTCAGCTGAACTGCGAAAACTGGGAAGATTCATAAGCTGCGATTGTAGCAGTGTGCTCTGTGATTTATCGGCGTCATCGACCACGTAATTGCCCGCCATGGTCGGACATCAGTGCCGACTGTCGGCGGCCGGGCTGCGGGTGCGAGTAATGAGTGTGCTCATTAAGGCGTCACAGTGGCCCCTTCGCTCGTGGCTGCAGCCGAGCGTGCGGCGGCGGCCCAGTCCTGCAGACCCGCACGTGGTTGCGCTTCCCGGTAGTCGGTAGGGTCCGCCGCCAGTGAATGGACGTGACTCCGTCGCGCGAGACAGCGGGGCCCATCGATTTTATCGATTGACTCGAGCGCACGGACTCCGAACCGCGATCGCCAAAAGCCTGACGCTTCACACGTCCTCAACGCGCGCTCCCTGGACGGTCCGCAGCTGCAGCACCGGCCAGGCGCCGGAGACAAGGCGGCCCTTTCCGCGAAACAGGGCCGGCGTTTCGGGCGGCGCGGATATGCCAGAAGCTGAGTCACGTACAACGCGTGTCCGGGTTAGGGAGGTCGATACTTCCCAGTACGGCGCCGCCCTGGGTTCCACAGCGGAACGCAGAGCAGCGTCTTCGATGAGACCCGCGTTTATCGGCTGCGCCCGCGCTGGAGGGAAGGAGAGCCGTCGGTGTCGCTTGCGCTACCCTCGTCCGGGACGCAGTCGGGGTCAACGAGCCGCTTCTTTCCCTCTTCTTGTTCTGTCGTCATTTTCGAAACCGGAATTCCTCCTGGCTAAGCTAACTGAGTAAGTGGGGCATAACGTTTTCATTACTGGGACTCCGAGAAACGGCACAATGTTTCTCAAGCCAGCCGGGCCGTCTAAAGAGTTCGTGGCCAGTCGGAATTGTTTTATTTTTTATTTAACGCTGAAAGAAAGTCTGCCACTTGTTTCATCAAAATAAGAAGAAAAAAAGTTAGCCTTCTTTTCGCTACTTCTATCCAGGGCCCGTACTCGCAACCCTAGAGCTTGAGCGCGTAGCACCAGGGAGCTATACAACGCGGGCCAACATTTGAAACTCGTGTTCCGCTGGTCGCATCCTACGGCCGGGGGCAGATTTGGTTAAAACAATAATAATAAATACGCTACACGTTTTCATGTCGGGGCCCACAAATTCT
>JARKHS020004289.1:15000-29473 GCA_030143305.2 Amblyomma americanum
CGAAGGGGTCATCATTATCATTGTCAGCCCAGCCACGTCCGCTGCGCGACAAAGAGCCGTTATCATTGATCGATTCACACTGTCGTGCGGCAGCTGAGGCCACCTTATTCCCGCAAACTTCTTACTCTTATCTGCCCAACGGACTCTGTGTCGGCCTCTGCGGTTTACCTTCTCCTGGAATTCGCTCCGTTATCCACTTTTCACACCACATGCACTGTCCACGCCTGTCTCCTCTTGTTAGCTATAGAGCGCACACACAAATTATGCTCGCATAGCACTCCGCATGTAATGACAGTACTCTGAGCGAGACATTGTGTCTTAAGACTGTACGTGACTACCAGCATCTCTTGGCGGTGACTTTTGTCGTCAACTTGTGTTTTATCGCTTTTCACTGCTAATTAGTATGCAAGCTGTAAGCCGACTTAGCGACGATTCAGGATTACTAGTAATCAGGCGGGCACGCACAGAGATTAACACCGCCTCAGGACGACATCTCGGCGTCTGCCTGGCATCCGGGGAGGCAGCTTACCGACTGCGAGCTTTCCGCCTGTCACAGCAGGCGCCGGGTCGGAAGCCCCGAGCGGTGCTTCGGCCACGCAGGGGCGCCTACTCCGACAGCTAACCCGATTTCAGGTCTACGCCACGAGCGGAACCGCCGCCGCAAGATTGGCGCCACGGTTCGTTAGCCGTTGGGCGCTGCCTCCTCGCGTCCTCCTTGGCGCTGGCGGCATCCTTCGGGACGGTCCGTACCTGCCGGGCGTCTCCCAATTTGTGCGCGGCGGTGTCGCCTTCTTCCGCGCCTAATGCGAGCCACCCAGTCCGCGATAAAGCGTATCGCTCATTCCCCGAAGCGCTTCCCGCAGTCTCGCTTTTTGTTATTTGCTGATGTTCTCCTGGTCTCACTCGGTCCCCGTCTACCAGCAGATTTATCGATTGCCGCTTACACGTGAAGGGTCGCAGCTCAAAGACTTCGAGCCAGAGGTGCGTGCAGTTCTAGATAACGCTAATGCGCGGTGCAAGAGCTGATGATCGTATGAAAAATGCCCAACAAGGGCTGCTCAGAAAGTACGTGCCGCAATTTCTACCTCCTCAAATCGAATGCGCTTGTGCGCGGCGGGCCGGCGCCATTTCTCCCCGGAGAAAGCCTCAAGCATCGCGTCGGGGTACAGGTCACTAGAGTGGCTTGGCGGCAGTGCCGTTATACCACTCATCGCGAGGTCGTGGGTTGGATTGCGGCTGCGGCGGCCGCGTTTCGATGGGGATGACATGCACAAAGGCTGGCGCAGTGTGATTTCTCTGCACATTAAAGAACGTGCGTTGTGATCGGAAATAATTCAGAGCCCTCTGCTACGACTATTTTACGTGTGCATAAACTTTCCTCAATGAAGAACCGAGTGCTTACCACATACGAGGCGAATGCTTTGTCCCTAGGCCGCCTCGGCGGTTCCCACATTGCCCTCCCTTTTTAGTGCCCTTTTTTCTTTTTATTGATTACGTACTCTCTAACGTGGTCAATCACGTGCACGTTTCTGCAGGAGAGTTTTGAACGTGCTGTTCTAGGACACCCATTTCGCGTGACGTAAGATTGAGTATTCTATCTGCGGTTACTGCATGGCTCGGGTGAACGCTGAATCACATCTTTATCTGATAAGAAGATCGGTCGGTTTCTTGAACATTAGTTTTCAGTATTTCATCATTTCTTCTTCATCTGCGGCTCAATCATTTTGTGCTTATTCATGAAGTAAAAATCTTATTGCTGTATCTTCTTGGACTGTGCCAGGCTCAGAGTTTCAGGCTCGTTTTCTAGTAGCGCAGAAGGGGGGGGGGGGGGGGGGCATGTGAATTTTGTATTGTTTTGGAGGTTTCCTGGTCCATTGGTGCACAGTCAGAACCAAAACCAGAGAGCAAGAGCAGCGAAAGAACAGATGAGACCAACTTATCTCAACTGATCTGTATTTGAAGTAAGTTTTTCAGTAAACAGTAGGACGCATGCGTGCCTACTTCCAAAAGCACCACATGGCATACCGCACGCAAATGATACAAACATCAGAAACATAGCAGGCTTATCTTGCTTGTAAACCTGAAGTTTTTTATCATGTAGGTAGGCAGAGGTAGAGATATAGGTACATACAGATAGGGAGATGCCCCTCTTACTCTGGCGTACGTAACAAGCTTGCGGAACTTCACCATAATATTCAGTTCCTCTTATCTCCAGAGTCAAGGTCTCTTTGAAAATAGCACTGTAATTACACTTTTGGCATTGGATTGACAGATTGACAGATTACCTTATGTTTCTGATTTAGCTAGGTGACTTTTTTTTTCCTCATGCAACTTGGCGTTGGTAAATCATACTGGGAGGAGTGGGAATGAACGTTTTCGCAAAAACAGTACTTCAGATAATTTACATGCATACTCATACCTACGAGTAACATATAAATGCCTTTCAAGGTAATATAATTATTTTAATTTGTCAATTCAATTAGTTCCACGAAATAAATATTCCTGATTGCCTCTGGCGGCAGCCAGCAACACTGCTCTAGGTACATTCACACAACGCGTACCAGTTCGCTCTAATCGTTTTGCTCCCTGTATGTATAACGCATGAGCGCTTGCATCTGGAGCAAAACCAAGGGATATCAGGCGGGATCGTGCGATCAAACACAACTGCGAAGTGCCTAAGTATGCGCGCAGTACCGCACACCCCCACCTCTCAGATGCTAGGCCGCAGGAACAAGAGGGAAGCATAGGAACAGAGACAAACAGTGAGAATCAACACACCGTGGCGTTCTCTTTTCGATACCTCGGGAGCAAGTCGCCGCCCAATACCGATGATTGGACGGAAGCGCACGTATCCCGAGGGGCATCTAAGCGACCCAATAAATTCGCCGAGTGGTGCTGATCCAGGCTCCTTCCAGTGTATACCATTGGGCCGCAGTGGTGTGCTCGTCGGCCAAGGCAGCGGTGGCCCTCGTATCAATAAAAAATGGCAGAAACATGGTTCGTTCAGCTTCGTGCCGAGTGTGTGCTTGCGCCTGTGCGTGTTAGGCTGCTGCTACAGGCAGACGTCGGCTTGCATACGAGCCAGCGCCCGTCTGAGTGCGCCCTGCTGAGCGCAACAGGAAGGTGAATTCTGCTTACTCGCTTCGGTCGTGCGAAAGCCCCCTTCCCCCAGTAGTAGTAGTAGTAGTGTTTGATCAAAAATATAACAAAAGGAAGTTAAAAGATTTTTGCTCACCCGGCATCTGCCATCACTGTATCGGCGGCACCTGAGCTGGGGCAGCGGAAATAAAGGATAGAAGGCAGTATGAAGAAGGGAAATGAAAGAGGTGAGGGGACAGCAAGAAAGGGCATAGGGAGAGGTCATATGTACAGGGTCGTCCACTCTTAGTTAGAATGTCGTTCCGTGCTGCCGGCGCTCCACAGGGCGCCTCTGGTGGACGCCGTAGAAACTATTGCGCAGGCGCAGTGAGAGCTGCAGGCGGGGCTTCATGCGTCATCTGCTACAGTGCGCTCTGTGTAGCGGCGAAGTGGGCTTCAAGTTTGCATTGCGTGCGCATAACGCCGATCGGAGAAATGTTTTTGACTAAACAAAAGACTGCTAAGAAGCCTATCAGCAACTTTTATTTTGTTGGAGAAACAATACCAATGTGTTCTGCTTGCACGGTTAATTTGAAACCTACAAATAATGACACTCAGGAGAAAGTGCGCGCCACGTAATAGTTAAAGCTTTGCTACTGTTGCTGCAACGGGATAGAAGCGGCTGATAGGCTTCTCAGCAGTGTTTTGTTTCTCACGTTTCTCCGATGGGCGTTATGCGGACGCAGTTCAAAATTGAAGCCCACTTCACCGCAATACAGAGCGCACTGTAGCAGACGACGCGTGAAGCCCCGCCTACAGCTCTCACTGCTGCTGCGCAATGGTCTCTTCGGCGCCCGCGAGAGGCGCCCCTCGGAGCGCCGGCAGCACGGAGCGACATTGCAACTAAAGAGTGGACGACCCTGTACACTATTTACAAAAAAGTCAAAATAAAGTTGTCCAGGTCGTGCGCGTGTACAGCCCGCGAGCGCGTTTTCATTACGAGACCTCTTCGGCCTTCTCGGCCTTCTCTTCGGCCCTGTTGAGAACGCCGAGTGCCCGGAGCAGCGGCTAAAGGCAGCGTTAGGCACAGCAGAAAGTGGTGCTCGAATGCACGGACGCGTTTCTGTTTCTGCCGAAAGAGGGAGGCGGGTGAAAACGTAATTCCGCTGTCCAAACGGATGAGAGCGAATGTTTCGGTCACAAACCTGTGCATTGCGGACCTGGGAGAAAACGATGCAGGCACTGAAACCGTGCTCTTAGAAACCGACCTGATTACCATAGGGCTTGAAGAATGCAAATATCCGTAACACACGTGCTATTCGTCCTCAGTTTCTTCGGGCGATTTGGCTGCGCATTCTAGTTCGGCTTATTGTTCTTCGTTCTTTTTTTTATTAATCTAACCGGAGTCGAATATATTCTTTCGTAAATACCCCCCACACACGCACATAAAAAAACAGCTTTACTTCATTTCTTCAATCCGAAAGCTTTTTATTAAAATTGAAATTGTGGCGACTCGAAGAGAGCGGCCGCGGCGGTTGTTAAATTGTTTTGCGGGGGGGGGGGGGCAAGACCAGGAGGCAGGAACGTTGTTCCAATAGTACAGCTTTCCTGCTCCTTCGGGGCCTAGAAGCGTCGCTTTTTATGCACTTCAAGGAATCATTTCGAAAGGCTATAGAATGCGGAGCGACTCTTTCGTCTTCCCAGATTGGAAAGCCGCACTCCCAAGAGTTATGGCGGAGCGACAAGCCGAACATAAGTCACGCCATCTCAGTAGGGAAGAAAACGAAACACAAGAAAGCACGGAGAAGGGGCCCAATACTCGGGATTTCTTTTCGTAAATGAGACAAACCTGGCAATCGCGTTAAGTTCCTGACTGGCTCTTAGTTGCTTTTCCTTTTATTTTTGTTTTATGTTTTCTCCTATAACATGGCTGTTCTGCTTCGAAGGAAAAGGAAGAGCATGCTGTGCTTTTCAGTGAAGGCCTGTTCCGATTTAAATGCGTTTTGTAACCTGATTCGAAAACGGTGGAGTGACAGAATAAAGATAATATAAACCAAGTGAGAGAAAAGGCGAGAAAAACAAAGAAACAGAAATAAGGGCGACTCTAAATCAGTCTAATGATTACTAAGGGTGTTATTGATTTTCAGAGAAAGCAAAAATCGCGAAGGTATTGGCTTTCATCGCTTCGTTCCCTGTGTCGGAGCGCAATTATCGAATGAAGTCGTCCAAAGGCATTCTGATTTTCGAGCTGCCTCTTGATTGAAGTTGTACAAAAAAAAAGGTAAACGGCTGGAAAAGCAGCACGCTTAAGTAATTACATTAGCGTTCACTGAACAAGATTGGACGTTCTCTGGCGCAGTTCAAAACTGACGAATATCTCCTACAAATAGTTATCTCACGTGTAATCTCAAACGTGTTGACTGAAAGGCCACATGGGGCTCCACCATCACCTACAGATACCACCAATTTTGTTTTTGAAACGCTAAGGCGCTTGCCGGCTGGCTATTGCAGACATGTGCGAAAAGCCTTAGACACCACAGTTTTAAATAGTGGAGTAGGCTGACAATCAATAAAATAGTAATAGGCAACTAACTAGCTTAATGGTCTGAATAGAGGGTGTAAAGTCGGAAAAAATCACATGTGCTGCTTGCGATTTGGTGGCTCGTGCTGGAGGCGCTTTCACCTGTCGCTTCTTTCCTACGTCCTTGTTTGCTTGCACGGTTACAGTACTACATTCCAGTATATTTGACAGAGAAGGTAGGTGCATTGATGTCGTTTTTAGCAGTTTCTAGCGGGACGGTGAACAGATGGCCACGTAGTTCCACAGGACGGTAGATGAGTTGATTTCAAGGTACTGTCGAGCTGAAGCAAACATGAGAATGCACTGCTCGAATGGCGTCTATATAAACTGTATTATGGGCCAAACACGTGTGTTTAGTGCTTATTATGACAACCAGAGACTCATAACGACGCTTAACATGAATGCCGTGCACTAGTTACGAACGTAAATTGTTATTACGCCACCACGGTTATCAGGCCGTGTATAAAACACGGATTAGGCTTAAAATATCTAGGGCTCTTGATTTTTGTACAAAACCCGATTTTATCCGGTTCTTGCACACCGCACATATTTCTTAAAACTCAGGTTACACCCGATTTCTCCCCGAATATGAGCTCTCTAGACGATGTTTGTTATGCAGTTCACAAAGCTGAAGACGCCGCAAGAAAATTTATGGATATGTCTAGTGCGTATACCAGATACGTGTCTTCGGTCAGCAAGGGATCTCAAACCTCCTTTACCGCTCGTTTTTATGAGGCGGTTGAATCTGAGGAGAACTTCGAGAAGAGCGATTTAGAAACGAGAGACCAAAACATGGCTAGCGAACAGGTATTAAGAGCAAGCCACGCTAATGACATCCGGATCCAAGGACCTCGTGTGTTCAGAAATGGTTGCTGCGCTGTTTAATGGTACTCGCAATTTCCATGTTGGTTTGTGAACAGAGGAGCAAAAAATAGGGTATCATGTCTAGCAGAAAAACTAACTGTTGTAGTAAACTGTCTTGGGCTGAAAAAAAATAACCAGAAAAACCAGAAATTTTTTTCCTGAATGACCCGATTTGCACCCGAATTTGAGCAGGAAAAATATCGGCCGATTTTTACCCCCTGAATTCCGGAGCATATAAAGCCCGCAAACGAAGGGGCCTAAATATCCCCTGTGACTTAATAGGAATGTTGATTTATTTTAGTACAATATACTGCCGGCAGTGAGGCTATCCTAGCGCCTGCGTATGCTACGAATATTAGCATTGGGTGTGGGAAAGCTACTGGCAGAAGAAAATTGATTCTAATGGATCTGATTCTAATTGAATGGAGCGGTCTACAGCACAGAAATTTGGTGACAATTGAGATGTTTTTCCGAAGCAGCATGAGACAGAGAGCAATTTATATTGCAGAAGGGCACGGTATCAGTGTCAGCCCTGACTAATTATGCGCTTGTGTACGGAGTCGCCTAGAATGAAAATACCTCACGAATAAAAAAGCTGGTAAAGGCGTGCGCTAAGGAGGCTAAAGCATAATGCGCGTGTCCAGTCAGGGAAAGCAGTACTCCGTCGCCGCCATCGCAGCATTGCTAAACTATAACGGCCTCCGTGCTCATGCTTGAGACCTATCAAATGTGCATAGAAGTGTGGCCTTTAAAAAAACTGGCTTTGTTCCTCTTCGTTGAATTACCTGAAGAAGGGTAAAGTTGTACAATAGGTACAACGGAACTGCGCGTTTCTGCTCCGATTCACCCCTTACGGCTAGTCTGCGCCACAGATGGCGTTGCTGTAGCTGTGGTATTCGGCATCCTTCTGTTTAGTCGAACGACTGAGGAGGAAGGTGCGAAAAACGCAACCCTCCTCAAACTGGCGACATCCTCTCACAAGAGGATGCGGCCAATTCGCGCTCCTGTCTAGTCAGAGGACTAGACTAGAACAAATAGTGGTATGTTTGCATAAACAAGCCACTGAATGTTTGTTGTAACCTTCACTTGCTTCTTTCTTTTGCTGAGAAAAAAAAAGGAACGATTCGCGCCGGCCCGTGAAAGAATATTTCGCTCGTAATATCGCGGCACGTTTTCTTGAGACTGCGCCCATGTGACGGCGCGCTGGACTTTTATGCGACATTCACAGCTGCGGCCGCATAGATGTGAAGTCATTCATATCAGCAGAAACCGTGCAAGAGCTTGTAAGAATGAAATGAATGGTTAAAGAGCACGGGCCATATGTGCTCCACCATTAGTGCTATTATTCATTTTTTTAGGATCTCATGTTTTTTTTTTTGCCTTGGTTTATATTTACCAAAAAACTAGTTTTAACTGCGGGTCTCCAAAATTCTAACGTGGGCTTGAGTGGCAGGGGCTCGACCGTGGCAACAGTGCGCTGAATGAATGCTGGTCCCAAGGAGTCATGTCGGCAACTGAAATGCAAATTACACGCTAAACACACCACTGAGACGACGAGATCCAGGTGCTGGAATAGCATTAGGGAATTTGCTGGGATAGCATGGACCGCCTCTGGCGCAGCACAGTGTTATCTCGAGATTAGTAGGGGACACTTTTGTCCTACATTACACGCAGCCTGAGTGATGATGGCCGTGATTATGTTGTCAGGATATATCACATATCTGGAAAATGTTTTGTGGATAAAAAAATACTTTTTGTTCAGCTGGCTGAGTGAAAGCATTCCATCCGGCAAATCGTCCAAAAATGAGTGCTAGGCACACAAAAGGCTACCACTTTCGACGCATCGCATACGTGTGTAGGGCCATATTAAACGTGTTGAGGACTGCAAAGTGGCAAGAAAAACAAGAAAGAAATGACGTGCACTACCTTCACTATAGAACCAAAAATATTCGTATCCTTTTGGTGCAAAGAACATTATACGCGACACTTCGCACGTCCTCGAAATTTCTCCCGCGTCCGGTCTGGTCTAATCGCGAAGCACTGGTCGCCGCGTGACGCTAAACGCGAGAAGTGCAAAGTGAGCGAGCGCAGCTAGTCCGGAGTGAGGTCGCCAGGAAGAGCGTTCGCTGCGGGGGGCCACCACCATCCGAGGCTGTGTCGTCGGGGGTCGGAGTACCGACCGCCAGGAGCCGCGGGCGTAAATCAGCGCAGCGGCAGCGGTGGCGGCGGCCTCCCAGGTGGCTCGTTTCCCAGAAGGAGGAGCCCCGGCGGCAGCGGAGGCTCGCCAGGGCGCTCCGGCATCCACCGAGCCACAAGAGCTCGGAGCCAGGATGCGCCACGCGTTCGGGAGGAATCATCAATTTCGCTCCTGCAAACTTTCCGCGCTACCGCTGCTGGTGCTGCTGCTGCTGTTTGGTCCGTCCCACAGGGTACGCCGCTTCTGTGGAACCGCGCCAACTGTTACCGCTATCCGGGGCTGTTAACGCGCGCCTTAACTGCCCCTATGCACCCGCGCCTAGTCGTCCGTTGCCGCTGCGAGTGCAGGGGCCGTGGGATTACGCGGTGGGATGATTTAGTGAGAAATGAAGTAGACAGGTGTGAATTTCCGGGAAATAAAACGGCAGGGAGCTCCCGGAAATGTACACCGTATTAGCGCGATTGCGAGCATCCCGTCTTTCCGAGCGCGTCGCTTTTCGCATTTTTTTCTTCAGGAAAAAGCATCCCCTATCTCCACCCCGCCTTTCTATTTTCTCCACGACCGTATGGTTACTTTCCTAGCAAGGCACAAGCGATATTTAATCGAGCATAGCTAAGAAAAAAAAAGAAACGAAAGCTGTAATCACTTTGTTCACTGGTTGCCATTGTTCAGGAACAACATTTGTCACGGCTGCGAGTTTAGACTCATGATTTTCGCCGGCAATCGAGACTAACTAGAACCAAGAGATAAATGAAGGCAAGTCGTTCGCGGTGCGAATTCAAGACACATCTTTTTACGAATGGTCGTTGCGGGCATACAGGCGAAGCGCGTGGTATTACGCCCAAGTAAAATCTCACTGAATTTGAAATCCTGCAATGCAAAACTGGATCCTTTAATTCGCAACACGTCGAAGAAAGCATTGTACGCTCTTAACAAAAAAAAAATTGCGGGACGCTAAAAAATCTGGTGCCGCAGTTCTGCGAAAGCATTTGGATTTGCTCTCGAAGATTACATTAATACATTTACGGTAATGAATGATTTTACTCCAAGCCGAGGTTTCGCACACGCGACAGAATTTCTCTGGAGGGCGAAGGTAGGTGGAGGTGGGTGTACGGAGGCGAGATCGAGGGTGGCGGTACGTGGGTGGGCAGCACCCTACCTAGGAAAGTGGTGTGGGGAAATGGCTGGTTGGCGGTGCTTCTGAAGCAAAGCAGTCTTTCCCTCTGCGTCGCTGAATTCGATTTCACCGTCACTTTTTCGTTCCTCTGCTGAGTGGGCTGAAGGTAGATGGTTCGGTGATGGGTGACACTTCTGGAGGCTAGAGTTGGGTGGTGAATGGTGCCTTTGGGGGGTGTTGATGCGTGGGATGGGGAGGTGGATCGAGGATGCAGGTGGGTGGTTGGGTAGCCCCGTAGCTGGGGGGAGGGGATGTGTGCGGTGGGGAGGTGGCTTGAGGGCAATGCTTCTGGAGGGAGAAGGTAGCACTCTCGTTCGATACAGGCAGACAGACAGGCAGATAGACAGGCGGACGGTCGGCCCGACCGGCCGACAGACAGACAGGACGAACGGATGGACAGAATGACAGACTGACGGACGGACGGACGGACCGACCGACCGACCGACCGACCGACCGACCGACCGACCGACCGACCGACCGACCGACCGACCGACCGACCGACCGACCGACCGACCGACCGACCGACCGACCGACCGACCGACAGACAGACAGACAGACAGACAGACAGACAGACAGACAGACAGACAGACAGACAGACAGACAGACAGACAGACAGACAGACAGACAGACAGACAGACAGACAGACAGGTGGATGGACGGACGGACGGATGGACGGACGGACGGACGGACGGACGGCCACAGTGATAGAGACAGACAGAATAATGGACGGACGAACGGATGAATGGACTGACTGACTTACTGATCCACGCACCGACCGACCGACCGACAGACAGACAGACAGACAGACAGACAGACAGACAGACAGACAGACAGACAGACAGACAGACAGACAGACAGACAGACGGACGGACGGACGGGCGGGCGGGCGGGCGGGCGGGCGGGCGGGCGGGCGGGCGGGCGGGCGGGCGGACGGGCCGACCGGCAGACAGACAGACAGACGGACGGGCCGACCGGCAGACAGACAGACAGACAGACAGACAGACAGACAGACAGACAGACAGACAGACAGACAGACAGACAGACAGACGGACGGACGGACGGACGGACGGACGGACGGACGGACGGACGGACGGACGGGGAGAGAGAGACTGACAGACAAAATAACGAACGGGCGAACAGATGAAGTGACTGACTGACTGGCTGACTGACTGACTGACTGACTGACTGACTGACTGACTGGCTGACTGACTGACTGACCGACTGACGGACTAGCGGGCGAATGGAGCCATTTTCGCATTGTTACACTAGTACTGCTACGAAAAGTACGAAAAGGGTTCAGCTTAAGTTAAGGACAACGCAACGAGCCATGGAAAGAAAAATGTATCTTAAGGAATGAAACAGCGCAACTAAAACGAAGGACCAGAAGAAGAGATACACGGACACGCGCTGACTGACAACTGACTGTTTTAATCGGAAAACCACATATAAAGAATCTCTAATCACTGCGTCACATCCCCACGACATCATCACGGACTTACTAACCTAAAAGAAAAGAACATACCAATTGCTGAGTCTTATGCACCTACAGGCCGGAAGCGCGCAGAGTGGGTGAGGGAACAAACGCCTGTTAAAGACATCTGTAGTCGAAATAAAGAGAAAGAAATGTGCTTGGGCAGGGCACGTAGTGCGAATGCAAGATAACCGCTAGTCCTTAAGGGTAACGGAGTGGATCCTAAGAGAAGGCAAGAGTAGCAGGGGACGGCAGGTTAGGTGGGCGGATGAGATTAGAAAGTTTGCAGGCATAGGGTGGACGCAGCTGGCAAATGACAAGGTTAATTGCAGAGACGTGGGAGAGGCCTATGCCCTGCAGTGGGTATAGTCGGGGGGATGATGATGATTATTATTATTATGACTGCTTACGCAGTAGTAAACATATGATCTGACCAGTCAGTGTGAATGAATAAGAGTGGCGCAGTCGCTGTTCCGAGCGGCAGGCCTTTTGACGGACGGCACAAAGTAGCCGTTAACGAGCCGGCGCAAACAGTCTTTCACGGCGCTGTTCGGTGACGCCGGTAGCACGACACTCGACCAGTGGAGCAAAGCTGCTAATAGGTTTACCGCGCAACTCCACCGTCATTAGAAACTTTGCGTGTTTACCGCGCAACTCCACAGTCATTAGAAACCTTGCGTTTAACGCAGTCTGGAGGTGTCGACGTGGACGTGTTTACGTTTAATAAAATCGACCTTAAGCTTCTGAAGGGGTGATGCAACGAGTCACTGAGAACACAGTGGCAGAACATAGTGGTCGCTTCTTCAGGGGGTCAAGAATTGCAGGTTTTTTGATACGCCTGGATGACAACGATTCCGAGTGCAAAAATGAAAGGCGCTGTTTTCTCCTTCCATTTCGCCAGTTTCGCCAATAGATAAAAAGAAATTTACCCTATACTTCATTTCTTACATCAGGTCCAGCGCTGTGAAAGGTAGCGAAGTAGTCCGCATGAAAATATAAAAGGAGGCGTGTTACTCCGCAAATGTTTTGTGGCCTAGTGGTCTAAAGCACGGCAAAGGGACTGTGTGTCGTCAGCAACAAGAATGCATTGAAATCAAGCTCGTCAAAAATATGTTATGTAATAAGCCTGCAGGCATACCATTTGTTATTTTTCGCTCACCACAAGGAACGCACTACTTTTTGATCGCCGATGTAAGCAGCGCAAACAAGTATGCTATTTTGTCAGCATTGCATCTGATGTATGAAACAGAGTATAGGGACTAGCGAATACATGGGTCGTCTCTTCACAAAATTATTTTCCATTCAAGCACGCGTAAGCCTTATTCAAATTATTAATCAAAATGGCCGCATTGATGCGTTTACGATGTGTAAGATTACCACTATGAAGAGGTTATGACATTTATTATCCACTCAGTTGTGAGTCTTGTGACTGCATATTGTATGCTTTGCATTGTGCATAGTTTTCAACTAGAGATAAGCAAGTATGGCGGCGGGAACGAAACGCTGCATTTATCGTTTCTCGCCAGCAGCAGCAGCAAGCATGTGACAAACTGGGCTTCTATTAGGTTAGCGTAATTTACCCCTTTCTTTCTTTCGCCGAGCGTTCCGTCGATATGGATTTGACGTGGTATCTTTCAGCGCGCGCTGTCTTCATGCAAATCAAGCCAAAATAAAAAAAAAAGAGGCCGAAGTCAAAGTTTGCTTTATTACGCTTTTTCAGTAAGGAAAACCGACGCTCTCTTCTTTCAGGTTTTCGCATCGAACACAATGATATTGCGCCCGAATATTAAAGCACTTAAACATATTTTAACAGCGGATGGCAGTGGCTGTCAGCCCTTCTGCGAATTCCGCCAGGAGTTACCACGAACCAAGGAAACCGGATAGCGAGGCGGCTTTCTTCTCCAAAAACATCAATGCAAGCGAGGGCCCGCCATGCTTTGTTTTGTTTTTTATCTGACCGTTTTTTCCCGGCCCTGACATAAGGGAGAGGCAGCAAGCAACGAAACTCAATCCCTTTCTGCGCGTGCCTGACTTTCTTATTACTGTATGTGCCGATGTGGCCCTTAATCGATAACAGCCACTAGCCTTTATTACGGTAATGGGTACCCAGTTTCAGAAAGCGCTTATTACGCAAACATGGCTGTACGTTGGCTGGATGTCATCGCTGCACTTATTCGCAGAACTTTAAAAGAAAGCTTTGATTGCTGCTGCGAAAACAAAGCGGAGGGAAAGAAATGCAGCGAAAATGACGCCCCCCCCCCCCCCATCTGCCCTCTGCTCTTTCCAATCTTGACCTCTTGTTTAAACATTTTTTTTTCTTTCGAATTCTGCTTCTGTGCGTGCAAACAAAAGGTGGCTGACAGCCCATATATACATAGCGTGGTTCGCCAACCAAGAGCTACGAAACGATTTTATGTATATTTAAGTCAGCAGCAACACACGAATGCGCTTCTCTCTAGTTCTGTAACTCGAGTTTCACGTTTTCTCTCGGCGTGTTGTCGTGTGCAGCGCAGCTAAGCGGCCCAACCTCGCCGTTAATTTTTTTTTCTTATTTCTTTCTGATCGTGGCTTGTTTTCGTGCAGTTTGTGCGTTTTCCCCGAGGCGAGCTATATCGGGCAGCGCTTTACTTTTATCCTTTATCGGAGTCCACGCCGAAGCGCACATCGGCCGCCAATGGGCGAGTTTTTGCCGGTACGCTTCGGAAGCACTACCGATCTGGAAGCTACCTGCGTGGGACCAGCCGCTTTTAGACCTTTTTGAGCGCTTTCCAGGTTGAGGCAAAACCGAGAAACAAATGGAGACCATCGTTCGCCCCCTGGCGTTCGCTATAGGAGCCGTTCACTTTTGTTGTTCTCTTAAATGGATTTCCAAAGTGAAAGGAGTTCTTAGCGCAGCCTGTCTTTTGATTTTTTTTTTCATTTCCTTTCTGCGTGTGAGCGGGCGTGCGTACGGTGCGTATGTGACCGTACTTTCCGATGAAACGCATACCTTGCACACGTCCCTAGGCTGGCGTATAAAACTAAGAGAAACATGTAGCGCAGAGGACGCGTGCGGTTGCAGGGTTGTTAAAACGGGGCCGACGCCGCCCAAAGAGCAAGAAGCTC